>JAHPZR010008410.1:0-15000 GCA_019787425.1 Platygyra sinensis
AACTAGGTTTTTCTACAAGTGAAATTTCCAAAACAAAATAATTTGTCACCTGCATTTTAGCATGCCTTGCTATTCTGAATGGTTTACAAGTGTTTGATTCAGTGCATCATCAGGACTATTGTTACAATAAACTCTTGGCTCTGTTGTTGTATTAAAGGGTGGAGGATAACCTGTTGTGATCATTAAGGCCCAGTCAGTAACTGATGTTTTTTTTTTCAGTCATCCTGCCCTCCACATGTTACAATTATTATCCGAATTACTATTGTACATGAAAAAATCTCGATTCTGATTGGCTGAGAGCAGTGCAGTTCAACTGTGATACCAGTGCGAAATGCGTAACATCAATGCGAAAAGTGTAACATCAGTGCAAATCACACTTGGTAGTTCTGGATTATAATTGACTGAAAGATAATAGGAAATTTTCTCAGCCAATGATAGCAGGTAAAATGATGACCAAAATTATTTGTGCAGAAACTTGCAAATTTTTCTCAAATGTGAAAAATGACTCCAAGAAAGATCTTCCAGCATTTCCTCCACACAAATTTTTTTTCAGGTTTATATCATTAATAAGTAATCATATGGTTTTTCTTGTTCAATTTGGAATCAATATGCACTTGTGAGTTTTACAAAAAGCTGAAGTTGCACTCGTCAAAGTGGGTCATGCAATTTCAGCTTTTGGAAAAACTTGCTTGTGCAAATTAATTCCAAATTGAACATGAAACTGTATCATTACCTATACATACAAAATTCCTTTTGTACTCTGCATCCTTGTCAGTACTGCTCAAAATTTCATTTGCCATGTGACTTTGCATTTATTTTTATAGCTGTTTTTATGTATATATATTTGATATTGTTTTGTTTGTTGCATTCAAACATTGACTATATGCGGTTGAGCCAATAAAATATATGTATACATGTATGTACTGAATGCATGATTGATGTGTTTTGTTTTGTTGTCTTTGTTGCAGTGAAGATGTTGATGTTGATGCTCTTCGTGGAAACAGTTGTATTTTATAAACAGCCAATTAAATTAGTTTTTGAGATGCTTCATATCCAAATTGTCTTCAAACAGACAAATTGTTTTCACAATGTGTACCAATATTCTTTCATTTCAATGACATGATCAAGGTAATTTTTACTTCTCTTCCACACTAAAATAAATTGCAAGATCTCCACTTGAGGATAGTCAATAAAATTTATTGATTACAGTTTGGTGACTGTGCTGATCTAAGCAACTGGATATAATTACATTGCTAGCAAAAATAACCAAACCAGGGCTGCAAATAATTTTTTTCTCTTCAAAGGACATTTGTCCTACTTACATGTAAACACCATCCTGGCCAGCCAAAACAAATAGTTGTCAGACATCACTTATTAGCTTATTAGATTTACTCACAGTAGATCTTTATTAATCTTTACATTAACAAATTTTGGTCAGCCAGTGTCTAAAGACTGACTGTTATTTGCAGCCCTGCAAACAAAATGAAACAAAAAATAGCACTCGGGGGTTTATTATTAACACTCGGGTTACAACAGTTGGCTGTTGACAGTTGTGAGGAGTTTCATTTCAGTGGTTTGTTTGGTTTTGGCACATGCATCAGTTGTAGAGAAACATTTTTAAAATTATTACATTGCACAAGTCAGCCCTGCAGAGATGTAGCTAGAAATCTGGCTGGTAAAAATCCCCCAGTGAGCTCTTCTAGTGTTAACCATTTTGTATCTTGCTTTTCTTTCTATACCTTGTACTTTTGTATCTTTTTTCTGTATTGATTATTTTTCAGTAGTTAACATTGGCCTTGTTATTATAAAAGTAACAGATTCATGAACTAGGCTGTTGGTGACTTATACCTCAGAACCTTGTATTGAGCATGTATTTTTTCAGCATAACTAACCAACATCCATTCTGAATGTGCAATGATAATGATGAAAACTAAGTGTCAAGATGATTTAAATTAACCACACAAATGCCTCTGCCACTATTATTATAAATGCTTACTTGTGGGAAAAGAGGAAAAGAGCTTGTTACTTGAATTTGTTTTGGCTTAATCAGCCCTGAATCCCATATAAACCCCAGTGTGAGGGATAAACTGTTACTACACAGGAACTAGAGCACACCTTCCGTTTCCTTTCCCCAGATAACCACTGTATCTGTTGAAGACATTGTGCCAATAGGCTGCATAATTTCATGAAGACATGCATGCTACTGTCATCACAGTCTATTTTTTGTGGCATAATTTGGTTCATTTCACACTTGCACCATGGTATCACCAAGCTGCTAGAAGTAGGTGCAGGCTCCGGCATTCCATCCACACCTTAATCTGTCCTTCTGTACCAGGGGTGGGTAGAAAAAAGTCTCTTTCACACCGGCGGTCTCAACTAAATCTTAAGGTTGGCACACACCAGGGGACTAGTCCAAGGGACCAAGGGACTTGTCGCAGGGACTTGCTTCCGGGACCAGTCCCCTAGTGTGTACTTGTATGTTGCATCGAAATTCTAGTCACAGGGACTACATTTTTGGTCCCTGCGACTGGTCCCATAAATTAAGCTGGTTTCATTTCTGGAACTAGTCGCAGGGACCAATAGTCCCACAATTTTCTAGTGTGTACACACTAAGGGATAAGTCCCTGCGACTAGACCCCTAGTGTGTGCCTAGCTTTAAATTCGTTTAGGCAGGCTTCTGTAAAAAAGTTGCACAATTTGCTTTATCAAGCATTTGAATGACTTCCTAAAAGAACATTATGGAGCTTATCACCAGTAAGTTATTTTGTGCCAGCAAAATTATGTGTTGTAATTGATTTATTTAGTGAGAGACAGCAACTGTCAAAGAAATTTGAAAGCTTGCTAGCAGGTATGGAGGTTTTACCAAGTGGACCTAGGGAACAAAACAAAATTATCTTGCTTTACTAAACTTTCTGCATTAGAATTGGGTATTCAAGCTTTGATTTTTGTGGCCTATTCCATAACTAGGCATATTTTTGTTCGCGGAATAATAATAATAAGTAAAAATGTTTCTACACAAGCAGGCCCTCGCATATCTATTTTATTTATCCTCTTGTGCTCTTCACTTGACCTGTTGTCAGTCTGGTATGGCTGTAATGAACTTGTATTTGTACCAGCCTTGGTAAAGTCGTGTCAACGCTGTTGTACAATGTATATGAAAAGTCAACCTCTCCGAGAAATCTTTTCAGCTCAAGAGAAAGACAATTCAAACTGCAAAAACTCGAAACTGCTCGATTCTTTATGAAATGTTTGGCCTAAATGAAGGAGATGTACTGTACACATGAACATAAACATGAAGACTTGTACAAAAACAGAACCAAAAATAGCCTGAACTCTAGTTGTTCCAAAACGCGTGCAGCCTTCAGTGCCTACTTACAATGTTACACCCAAGCAAAGTGCATAAATAATCTCACAATGTTTCGACACGGATTTGCTGTCGAACTACACGTGCAATCACAGCCACGATTTGTATTTGTTTTCCGTTTCGTGAAACGAGCGCTTTCGCACGAACAGGAGAATCGATTTACCTAAGAAGTTAAGGGAAAAGGTAGAATTCTCGTTGCGTTGGAGCATATTTCCAGAAACTTCAAAGCAGCTCACACATACAGATCTGTCACGTAATGAAGTCGAAGGAAACTCGCCGCCGTAGTCTGCCTTGCCTCTTCTGCGTCCATAATTTTGCCTCTGCGATAAACTAAGTAAATCGACAAAGAGAATCTCACACAGGCGACAAAACGACGTAATAATTTTAACCAGAAAGGGTTAAATTCGTACAAAATTTGACAACTCCGATAAATTCAAGATGGCGGATGCATTTGAATCTCAATGAGAACGGAGCCAAATCTCGCACATGCGCAGGTCGTGACGTAGCTCCTTTAAAACTCGGGGCTACCAAGAAACAAATCCAGGTAGTGGTCAGAGCGGGACTTGAACCCAGGACCGCGGGATTGTGAGTCCGACACGCGGGCCACGCGGACCACGCTGCTTCCTGATGAGTGCTGAACATTATCGACTGGAAATCTTGTTATATTTATATTTAGAATCCAAAAACAGCCTACTTGGGAAACATCTAGCCATTGAAAATCCTAAAGCTGCGTGTTAAGCTGCAGCTTTGATAGATTGGCAAGGGCTTCACATAATTAGCACGAACTATCTCGTGATAGACTACACCAGTGAGTTATCGTGAAATCCATTACTACCAAACACTTGAGGCAACACCAAACTATTTATACAAATATTCCAGTGGAAAACTTCTCACCGATCGCCTCCTGCGTCGTAGCCATTGCAACAGATCACCAAACGGAACGTACTCTATCACCAGGAACTTGTGCTCCTGCAAAGTGCAACAACCAACCAGGGATACAATATTTTGGTGTGCACCCAACAGCTTCATCTGCTCTATCTCATGTAAGAACTCTTCTTTTTGGTCTTCACTTGGATCATCTAAACACAAATGATTAGATAAATTCCTATTTACTACGATTAGAAGATTTTAAAACCAGATTCGATGATCAATCGGCCATCTTTTAGGCTTGGCTTCAGCCATGGTCCGAGTACCTTCGTATAGGAGATCGATCTGTTCGAGGAACAATTAGGGATTAATTGTACGCGTGAGCAGATCGGAATTTTTAGTAATTAGTAAAAGTCCGATCTTTTCACAAGTACAATTAAACCCTAATTGTGTTAATAATACGGCAACCGCAAATATAAGCTTCTGGCTGACGTCGTTTTGCTATAGAGGGTTGCTAGAATGAAGCAACGGTGTGATAAAATATGTTAGCTTTGTCACTTTAATTTTCTCAACAGATTCCGTCAAAGTTCTCCATACGATAATATTTTTCTTTCGAAAACGAGCCACATAGACGAGCAATTTCCAAGTTTGCAACATTAAGTTCAATTCCATGAGCGACTTTTGGATGAATAATCATATACAGGAAACTGAGGAAATGCACGTCGAAACCAGTGGAGACGGTATAAAAAAGCGTTTTATTTTGTTTACAACTTGCGTGAAAACGTTTTAAGAAACGTTTACAGCCTTGATTAAAACTATGACACGGAGATAAAGATACAAGGACGAGTTCATTCGGGAAAACTGAAGATAACCGGGCAAAGTGTTCGTCAACAAGGTTTGTAAATTTTCAAGATTTTCAATCCATGGACTTTAATTGCTTTGCTTGATCGTTTAGAAACGCCAGCTGGACATTTTTCTCACTAGTATCCACCATTCCTGGAACGACCATCCTTCCTTGAAGCTTTATAGGAGATATGCTCATCTTTGTGGGGTTTGACTCGGCAAACATGACATACGCGGGGCCATTTTCATTTTTTGCAGAATTGAAGTGTTCATTGCAACAGTTGAAGTTTTCTTGCCTTCCTCTTACACCAAAATGCGCCTCTTAGACCTCGGGACTCTGGCTCGCAGATGCTATCTTTTTTCTCCAACTACTTTAATTCGGTGTAGAAATCTCCGGGAACCTCTTCAAGATCTTCGAGCGAGAGATTTTCAATGGTTTTCGGATTTTTTATCTCCAAATATCTGCGTAGCTAGGTTTCGGTCGATTTTGCTTTTGTTTACTACTGCCTCTTCATACCAAGCCTTTTTTTTTGTTTCTCATCAACGGCAAACCTGAATCTATCCAATCAAATGCGACCTATACAATTAAAATGTATTTGTTCAGTTATCTATACAATTTGGGATAAATTGCTCAGCTTCCAACCAATCAGAAGCGAGTATTTACGGTAGCAGTATTATTACGACAGGTAATTCAACTGGGTTTCAAACTTTGGACTACCTGCTGTCCAATTAAGAGACCGAATGGGACAGACGAACAACATTTGACGGCTAATTTGTTTAAATTATATCAACAATATAAAGGGAAATGGCTTGTGTCCTAACGTCACGTCAAGATCATGACAAGGAAGATACAGCTTGCGATTTCATTGCAAAAGGCCAAGCACGATCGATCTGAAAAGGGTTAAGTATCTGCACATCACCGAGAATGTAAATCTCTTTTAGGTGAATTTTAATGAGTAGATCTACCCAAGTTGTGTAACGAGTTACCCTTTTATTTATGATTTTGCATGATGATTGCAATTACCTTGCAGTTTTTTAACAGCAACAACCTGGCATGGCTCCTCGGGCCTCAGTGTTTTTCCAGTACCAAACACTTCTATTCCAACTCGTCTCTTTAGAGTTGCTTTGTAAACCACACCAAACGCTACTCGGCCCAGCTCTTCCTCGTGTTCTATTTGCTCGGGAAGGAGTTCCCACTTGTCAAGCGGGATAATTTCGCGAGCTGAACGAGATGATCTGCACAACGATGAGGAAATAGTTTAGGCACAAAAATAGTTAAAATCTTTCACTAAAATCTTGCTGTTTAAAGGATGGATGTGTTAGAGCTTGGTGATGAAAATCAGCCATTCTGCCTATAAGTTGCAAATTCGGCAATGGTAAAGACTGCAGTTAAGCATATATCATAAAAGCTATCCCGGCTTCCGAGCGAGAGTTGCTGTTAATTCTTCTAGAAGGCGTGCTAGTCCATTGTAGGCTACCTCCACAAATTTGCTCACGCTGTGCTGACACTGTGGCGTCACCCATTAATATCCCGAGGTGGAGAGATTTCCAAAATGGATTAAAACACAGTGACCCCACCCAACGCACCAACTCGGACCACTAGTCCCGCTTAGTTAGTTGGGGTGTAGTGTAAAAACCAGAGGGATAAAAGGCAGCGCCCTGGTGAAAACCGGTGAGCCAAACAAGGAGAGAGGGGCTTGGTGCGCGGAGCAAAAGCTGCACCATAATCCTCCCTCCTTACGCCTCAACCTGTATCGCTAACTGTAAAATTGTAAATGTTCAGAATCTACAAATGAATCAAGAGACCATGATCTAAGAGAATACATCCCCCATACATAGGCCTCTTCCAGTGATAATCTTTTTAATTCAATCTAATTTTAGTGCTTGATCAAACTGCGAGGCTATTTTAGGAAAGACACCTGATTGGCCAATTTAAATGACGTAATAACATTGAGGTCTAATTTTAACCGTTAATCAAATATGAAAAAAACTTGCGCTGGGATTTTCGAAGCAAATTTCGTAAGGTCAGAGGAAGAATAATTCTAACTGTCTGGCGCTTTGAAAGAGCTTTCCAAAGAGATCTTTTTTCTCTTTAGGCCGTTCAATACTTTTCGAGAAACGACTTTAGAGCGTGTTATCAATGCAATTCTTGTCAGCAGCTAGAGTGCCTAATGTGATCTAGTCATGCAGAGAAACAAGAAGACTAATTTCCGAAGTAAAAATCAGAAAAAACAGATATGCCTAGAAGTTAATTTTCTTGCCCAGCACTTTCAAAAGGCTTTCCAGGTAGGTCTCTCTCGATCCAAACGATGTTTTAGTTCCAGAGAAGCATTTTTTGGTCGCGGACATCCAAACTGGTAAATATTACACAGCAATTTCGGAATTATCAAAATTAAATATGCAAACATTTGCACCGGGATTTTCGCACCGAAAGCTCTAACAAACGGGAAACAAGTATTTAGCTGCTTTGCACTTTGAATAACTTTTCGAAAGAGATGTTTTCCGATTTAATCCGTTCAGTACTTTTCGAGAAACGACTTTTAACAAACGCGAGACAAATAGCATTGAAAATCATTTTCAGAGCTGGGCAGGAAATTTATACGTGCTTCTGCGAGGCCGTAAGATAGAAGTTGCGTCATTCCCCGACATGAATAATGAATGATTAACACGTGTCAAGACTCGAATTTCTAACCTGCTTGATTCAAATCGTTTCTCGGAAAGCGCCGAAAGGATTGAAGCGGAAAGCATCTCTTTCGAAATGGATTTCAGGCTCCCTCCACACTACACCAAAGGAATTTGAAAACGGAGGTTTCACCCTGAAAACGGATCAAATGTTTTTCGTTCACACTAGAAAACAGATAAAACGTTTTCCGTCCACACTACGCCGGAGAAATTTGAAAACGCAACAATTACAGGCGGCAGAAACGGTTGATTTCACCTGCAAACATGCACATAGCAAGGTTTTAGTTGAATCCACGTGGCAAAATCAACATGGCAATGACCATTGAGGAAGACTCGGGCAGACAAATCACCTGATTATCATGACGTCATCGTTTTGGAAAAGCTTCGTTTTCAAAATGTTTTCCGTCCACACTAAAACGCAAAGCTCCTTTTTCAAATTCCTCCTTTTTCAAATTCCTCCTTTTTTTAAGAACGTTTTGAAGAGGCTCCGTTTTCGGACAATTTCTCCGGCATAGTGTGGACGGAAAGCCTAACCGGAGAAATAAACCTCCGTTTTCAAATTCCTCCGGTGTTATGTGGACGGGGCCTAAGATACCTTTCGAAAGAGATGCTTTTTGCTTCAATCCTTTCGGCGCTTTCCTAGAAACGACTTGAATCAAGCAGGTTAGAAATTGGAGTCTTAGCAAGTGTTAATCATTCATTATTCATGCTAGGGAATGACGCGACTTCTATCTTACGGCTTCGGAGAAGCACGTATAAATTTCCTGCCCAGCTCTGAAAATGATTTCCAATGCTAACAGTACGGCAGTTCAAAACAAATTGATTTTTTTTTCTCCTAGTTCGCTAAATTTTCAATTTCCTATTTAGATGGACACAACCTGATGGCCGTTGGCCATTGTCTGTACGATCATGTGACCTAGACTAAAAAAAAACTTTGACAGCGTAACTCGAAGCCTAAAATAGGTTGAAAAAGCTTATTATAGGGCACGGGGATGTATTCTCTCACCTCATTTTCTCTTGAGTGAATTTATTACGTTTTATCGTGGGTAGTATAACAACAACTGTGAATAACCTTTTGATTCTCTTGTGATGAGACCGACTGTAGCACCAGAAACCTACAATGAAACAAAGTACCAGCAGCAGAACGAAGGCGATACCAGATGCGATGTAAATCATCCTTTCTTTGAAGATCGCAACCTCGTTCCCAGGGTTTTCACCTTTGAAAGAGGTTGTGGTTATCGCGGTTTCTTGTGTTGGTTGACCAGCTTTAACTTTTGTGGGCACTGAAAACGGATAACTAATTCACATCTTAGAGAGCTTGGGAGTTTAAGTAATGATTGAGGACTAAAACCAAAAATAAGTAGCATGAATGATCAAAATTCCAAAGGGTAGCAAACTTGAAGGGACCTGTAATTCTAATTTGTAAAGACCACTTATTTTCAAAGTTGAACACACATATCTTCAAAATTAAATTTACATTAAGTAAGACTAGTGTTACAATTTTTAATGATATAGAAAGATGTACGTTGACAAGAAATACATATATTGAGAGAAATTTTTGGCCATTTCCTGGGGTTTTGTTGATCATAAAATCAACGATGCCGTATCCTAAATGGAGGCTTTTGTCCGTTCTACGTCATGTGACGTCATCATTCAGTGTTAAGGATCTGGAAGACATAGTTTTGAATGTTATAAAACCTCTCAATTTCATGGTCTGTCATGACTGTAACACTTCAAGAGTTACAGGATGCGGACCTCCAAAGTCCCCCTCCACCTCAACGGTCGAAGATTTAAAAAAGCCCAAAGGCCGGTCTCAATAAGGTTAAAGAGAATCTTCAAACTTGTGACAAAGGACGCGAAATGGTCATGAAAACGTTTGCTTTCATCATAGTGATCGATGGCAAAACTCTGTTTCCGCATACTGAGAATTACCACGCTCAAGAGACATCGCCTCTTCCCAGAGAGATAAGAGACTACCAGGGAGGGAAGTAGGGGTATCTAGGATTTTACTCAGGAGGGTGTGCACCACTAAGGAATGGCGTAACTGACTGGCGAGGTACTCGGATACGTAGGAGAAGGTTTCTTCTCAGGATGGGGAGGGTGGAAACCCCTGAATCCTCTCGCTAGATCCGTCCCTGGGAAGAAGTACTCTTCAAGTCTTATGAGCTTCTTTATGGTTCCACTTACCGCTTGAAAACGAGGGCAATGAAACCAGAGTGAAATTTAGCAGATATCCTCTTCGCTCAATCTCTCCGTCTGATTGAAATGTTATTTTCACACGCTCTCCAGTCACACTAAGATTTTGGCCGACGGTCTGGTTGCCACAGTACTCGCCAAACATTTTATCCACCTCGTCCGTAATTCTCAAAAAGTCTTTTCTACAAAGAAAGGTAATGATGTCTTACACCAAACCACTGAAACTAAGTAGCTTGGGACACGCGTGAGACACTCTTTAGACGTGTCCAAAAATAAAATTTTAAGAAATGATAACCTCTTACTAACCGAGCGCGGGGACCGTACTGGGGAATATTGGCCCAAGGTCATGGCAGTACGTAAAAAAAACGACCAAGGGCCAATATTCCCCAGTACGGCTCAAGCTACCTAGGTTAGTAAGTAGTTTATTATATGGCACTCGAGCCATGCTTGTTTCGAATTTGCCGGCTTTCGAAAACAAAAAAAAAAAAAAAAAAAAAAACACAGCTGATGACCGTTTCCGTGGAAACAGTCGGTATGGTGAAATCCTGACCAAGAAAGAACCAACCAGAACGCTCAGATTTACCTTGCCATATACGACCATTTATTATTCATTCAAAATATTTCCCCGTTTCTGATTGGTTAAAACCACACGCATAATTCACCATAACCAGCTGCTGTTCACCAAATTTGGAAAGAATCTTCGTCGTATTGAATCAATGACGTCAAAAGTGCAGACCGCTGAAAATTATTGAACCGATGACGTCAAGATGACGTCAAAAGTGCAGCCCGCTGCGGATTGTTGAAATGTTGACCGAAAAAACCTAGGGACGAGACTGTGTTATTTTTGGTGAGCAGAAAACAAAGAGCAAAATGGCAAAACTCCTTTAAGAACAAGGAAATATTTTGAATGAATAAAAAAGTAATTATTGAATTTGGCTTTCGTAGGATTTAAGAATTCTGCAGATCTCGGAGGGTGTTATCCACCTCGGCCTTCGGCCCCTGTGGATAACACCCTCCTTGAACAACGGAATTCTTCATATCCTACTCAGCCTCATTCAATAATTGCTAAATAATAAATACAATTATTCCTTGTCAATAACAATTGTATTGTCGTATTAACAAATGATTCATAGTTAAGCGTGCATGATCGAGTTATGATGAACACGGAAAGAAGCACAAGAGTTCATTGACGGACAGCAGAGCTTGAGCAACTAGCTTCTTGAGTGCTCTCCAAACAAAATGATGTGTTCGACAGAACACGAGATAAATTGCTATGATTGACTTTTGACCCAAAATACAGTTAAAATAAAAGTAAACTAGCAATTTCAATATGAAAGTGGACTTGGGAACTATAAAAGCAGCCAAACACAAACGTTCGTGACCTTGATGAATGATTACAAAAGCAAATAGAGAGTTTTATGGAAACGTGTGGATTCCGGATTATATGTCAGCCATATGATTTGCGCATGATTGTCGTTTCAACTATCCCGGATAATGTTCTACTGCGCAAGCTTCGAGTCTTACATCCGGCAAAATTTTGGATTCTTCCCCCTATTGACAAGAATAGTATGCTGTCTCGCTAACGCTCGCCAGCAATGATAACCTACAAAGGCAAGGACGCAGTCGCATATGACATGCTTTAATCCATGGTTTTACAGGTAATACGTGAGGACATTTTACCTCAGTAAGTTATTCTGAGATTCTACAGAACTCGCGGAACATCTGCGATTGTTATATGTCGAGCCACCACGATAACAAGATGTCACTATATATTTGATGAAAAAGATACGCTATAATTAAGCATAGCCAATTTTTAGATTCGGTCCACCGGCTTTTGTAGAGACAGTCTTATCAACCTGAGTACAGTGGCTTGATAAACGAGATGGATCTTAGTTATCAGTTCAATTTTCGCCGCATTCTCAGATATCAGTTTTTAATTCAGCTCATCATTTCTTAGCCTGCGTTGCAGACGAAACTAAACCCCAGTGTAGTCCGTCTGCGAATCAGCGACCAAAAGCTTGTTCTGCCCTCCGCGTGTTACCAGAGTTTTTTATAATTGGTTCTAATTGGCTCTTGCATATGGCTGTTCTTTCGTGCACCATTATTGGACGAGTGGATCTCGTAGAACCATGGTTTCGCTCTCGATGAATACCAGATACACAAAATAAACACGACGGCCGGCGGCGATCACGGAGCCCGAGTCCCGGAATTAGCGTTTGAAGTGGTGAAAAGCAGTTCGAACTATGTGACAATCTTCCCGAACAACGGAAATCTGTGAAAGATTTTTGGGGGCAACGATGTCTTTGTTAATCTCCCGGTTTCGGAAAATCTTTCATCTTTCGATGCCAGTCGATTGTCGCGGATATTCTTTATTCTAAACCAAAACATGCATACATGACAAGTTCCTAAAAAGTAAATCCTGTGGGGCTGTGAATGCTTACCGAACGTTGAAAGCGGCAAAGAGAATAAACATACCATTGCGTTAGCAACTCCGAACAACATTTCTCAATCAGTAAAACTTTTACATTCTGCTCATCATTGCTGCTTTCGCTCCCACTGTTGTCGTCTTCATCACTACCGTCATTATCACTGTCTAGCAAAAGTTCATTTTCAGCTTTGTCACAGTTTCTCTCAATTTTGTTTGTAGCAGGTCAGTTCCTTCAGAATTTATTTGGAGAAGCCAGTGTCCGGTAATTACCTTAAACTTGTCATTTTTGGTGCTTTTCAGATGCTTGTGTAGTGTATTGTGTTTGAGGTGTTTGTTTAGCCTTGACACTCGGAGCTTTTTCAGTTTCGTCGAAACTTCGCACAAATCTTTCCAAGCATAATCCTCATAATTTTCCACCAGCTCCCCCTACCTCGTAAAAAATTAACCATCGTGTACGTTTTTATTGTACTATTGACCGATTAGCCTACGTGTAGCCGTACCCTCCCCCCGAGGAAAAACGGGAGGGAGGGAACGTCTACGTAAAGTTGACACAAATCGTGTTATGTGACGTCAAAGTAATTTATGTAAGTTATGTAAATAAATTATATTTTCTGTGAAAGAGCGTCAATACTCTTGTCCTCACGCAGACAAAGGCCTCGTAAATATTTATTGTTTGGAGCTTTTTTTTGCAAGTCACTGTCCCTTTTCAGGCGTAGATTGCGTTTTACAGATAGTGAAAAGGATTACGAGCGATTTTGGTCCAAAGCAAGAAGACAATCTTTGATGTAAACGTCGCGCTCGCAAATTTGGAGTTCCATCTGCACGCTGCATCATTTGTAGGCAGTGTCATGGTCTCCTCAAGAAGACAAATAATTTGCAGCGGAACCTACAGAACGTGGGAGAATTATAAAAATCTATGGGAATCAACCACGCCACAACTTTGAAGAAAGCTGCCCTTGTTTTCCAGCTGAAAAATTCGCGATGGGGTTGAGTGACGGCTTACACGACTCCTACGGTTCGTGGCATTTTCATTTGCCGTTTTCTTTTCGGTCTCTCGACCTTTTTGTCGCTTCACTCTTGTTTATGAAGGGCACTTCATGTTGTGTTATAAGCAGACATTAGAGCCGCGTCGTCAGATCGTGATATGGCAAATTTTTAAGACAGAGGTCACAGGTCTGCATGATTTCCGCTGTTTATTATCTGTATGTCGCGTCGTCGAGTTTGACACCTATAATATTTGCCATGTGTTAGTGCATTGGTTATTTCAAGATATGTTTTTTAAGTCTCCACGTATTTGCCTTTGAGGGGAAAAATACGACGTTTATTGTGAACGTGTTGCTTACCGCCTTGCATTCTTTATTCAGTGACGCCGGGCTCGGCTAAGATTAGAACTGTTTGCATGTACAGTAGATCGATAGATTCTTTTTTTATCACGGGTATCACATTTACCGTTGTACATTTTTCTTCGGAGTTACCGTAGCTTTACTTCGAGAAAGCTATAGGCATTTCTAGAGAAATTCTTACGTTTCTTGCAGCTATCTGATCTAGCTTATGTTTCTCCGGGGTTTCTGGAGCTCGATGTATAGGTTTATTCCGCCTTTGATCATTCTGGTACCACAGGACTCAAATGTAGCTCTTTACGCGCAAGTCTATTGACTGTGTTGTGTGTTTGTGTATGCCATTGTACATCTTATTTCTCTATTCCAAACGTCTCGCAAACCCGGCTCGCAAACTTCTTTTATAACTGCGTTGAACGCCTCCCGAGTTCGTGTAGCTTCCGACATTCCGTCCGTCACTACTGATATTCAGTACTGGTCATGAGAACGAGGCAAATCTATTTGAGCCAATAAGTATTCTCGAAAGTATTGCTTGCCGCCTTTATCCAATAAGAAACCATTATATATTTCCATGCAAAAGCGTGACGTCACATAACACGATTTGTGTCAGCTTTTCGTAGACGTTCCCTCCCTCCCGTTTTTCCTCGGGGGGAGGGTACGGCTACACGTAGGCTGTTGACCGATCATCGCTATTTAATTGGTGTATCTTTCTTTAAATCTGGGATATTGCTGCAACAGCCGATAGCACCTCTGGAAGGATTTTTCATCATCCTCAAGGAAATGAGAGGACGGGAGATATTCGATCTTCCTGGGTAGACGTCACAACAGCTGCTGGACCCATTCTCCTCAGAATGTCGTGCAACAAAAATGGCGGTCTTTTGGAGTTATTTTCGACATTTCTTCGGGGTACAGAAAATCGAGGATTTATCCGAGTCAAAAAGAAGAAAAAATTCGCAGAAGTATTTCAAATGCCAAGTAGATTCGTTTTAGCGAGAAAACAAAAATTGGGGTTAGGTGCGCTTTAAGAATATAAGATATAACCTCAATTTGGACTGTTGCATAACCTGAGTACTACTGTTTGTACAGAGACGCTCATTCGCGACTATTTATGTACATATACTCAAGTGTGTCAAGGTTTAGCTTTTTATAATCAGACGACCCCCGAAAAGAATTGAATTTGGTGCGTTTTTTTAGTACAAGATGAGTTATTGTTCTCATTTATTGGGATTAAAAGAAATTTCACTTGTTTAATTTGACAACATAAGAGTAGTGATTAGCGTTAC
>JAHPZR010008410.1:25000-26131 GCA_019787425.1 Platygyra sinensis
CCAGGAGAGCTGCGCTTGACGATTCCAATAAGTAATTTGCCTCCCACAATACCCATATAGACTCCCCAATCTCCGTAGCTGAATAGTGGCCCATTTCGGCCTCCGGGTTCAACCCAGCACATCAGTGTGATTGAGAACTGAGTGTCGAGGCCTTCTGTATTCGGAAACTCGATATAGCTGCTATCAGTGCCATAAAACATGTACGCTCCGCCTGGTTCGTTGTAGGGTCCGTTTGTGGTCGAAACATCCCCCAGGGTTCCCTTTGGCTGCCTGTTCTCTTTTTCAGCCGCTTTATAGCGAGCATTCAAGGGGTAGAAGGCAACAGGTTCTGGTACCACTAAGAATAATAAACCCATTGTTTACATCGTCACAAAAAACATGAAAAAAGCATGAAAATACGACAGCGGTAGGAACATTCTATAGGACAGGATTTCAAAGTTGGTTCTCTTTGGTCACCTTAACTTGCCTTTTGGAGTTGGCCATTTGGTGTCGAATCTGCTTCCGCAAGGGACTCGTATAGCCTCAAAGATACAAGGACTGGCCACAAAGAAAAACTGAACTTTGTTTTTTGGAGACCCTACCACTCAACACAAGGATCGTGGGTGCTATATCATGAACACGTTCTTATTATTGGACTCGAACATATCACGTGACTTAACTCAAAATTGTACAACTCTAGACCCCTGTAGTCTGTTTTCGCGAGGGAATAGGTGAGAAGTCCTGTTAAAATTCGCTCAGGGTTTCGCCGTTCGCGACTTCTCTAGTGGCAGGGCGGAAATGGGCATTACATTTGAGCGCTCGTTGGCTTCGCTCGCGTGAGAAGAAAATGGCGGATCCACCACTAAAAACCACTCACTCGCTACGCAGGTTACCCCATGGCAGGAAATTTCACTTACGCTCTTTGGCGACATTAGCTTTGTACCTGGAACTCCACTTAGCAAGGAAGGGTGACCTGAGACCACATGAAATCAATTTAATGGGAGGCCCGTTCGAGTTTGTGTAGGGTACCAGACTCCTTTATAACTGTTCCTAACGTGTTCGAGATAAAAAGTCTTTTGGGCACTAAAAAAATTAACTTCATTCCAAAAAAGCGATGTCATTCAAAATTCTAGAATTGAAATCTTAGTAGAG
>JAHPZR010008411.1:0-27244 GCA_019787425.1 Platygyra sinensis
CATCTGAGACTTGAAACTCCTGCATCAAAAATAGTAAGGGAGGTTAGCTTTGATTTTCTGCTATGATTTAATAGGGAGCATGTAACCATCAAGATACCACACAATACAATTCAGTAAAAGCTATTGAAACCTCTCAATAAGACTTTTCAGTGTTAATTATCCAAAATGACATTGAAATTATAAAAAGTCTGCATTCGGGCCAAGTGGCCCATCAGGCCGGAGATTATCCCGATTTCTGTAGCATGATATTTCTACTCCCCCCTGGATGGGATGCTAGTCCATCGCAGGGTTACCCCCAGCATTAAATTCGCCAGTACCCATTTATACACCTGGGTGGAGAGAGGCACTGTGAGAGTAAAGTGTCTTGCCCAAGAACACAACACAATGTCCCCAGCCAGGGATCGAACCCGGAGAGCTCGCTCCGGAGTCGAGCGCGCTAACCATGAGGCCAACACACCTCTCACACGCTGAAATTATGATAGAAGAAAAAAAGTGAAATTGGATTATGAAAAACCTACACTAGAATATAATACAAATTACAATTGAATACAATCAAACCACAAAAATGTTAGCTTCCTCTTGGTATGCACTACGAAGGTAAAAATTCACGATTCACGCGATATAGTCTACTCCGTAATTTACTTTATAATTTACTTTTACAGTGGAAATGAATAAGGTCCTAAGCATTACGTGGGTTTGAATGATACAAATTGTTCACACCTGTTTGTGCAAGTACTGGAACAACTGAGTTCATTCCAGTATCTGTCAGATCTTACCTGCACTAGTGCACCTATGTGTAGATTTTCACTGATATCAGCCATGTAGTCAGCTGGAAGAGATTCTTCCCACTGTCGAACAAATTGAGTTCCGCTGGTTTGCAATAGCAGATTGGAGTCACACTTGAACCGCTCAGCTACAAACACGTCCAGACGGTACAGCTCTCCAACCTGTGTTTTTAGCAAGAACTCATTTAAGCAATACAACACAAGTTTCTATGGATTATAGGCTGATAAACCACGCGAGATTTAAGAATTCTTCGAGTGTTCTTCCAACATTCCAAACCAAAGAAACTTGTGGTCTATTGCTTTTACATAATAATTCAGAAGACGTGCGATTTTTCCATGGGTTTACTGGGACAATATACCACATCTGATTGACCAATCAGAGCGCGCGCATTGATATTGGGTTATTATATAAAAAGCAATAATCCTTTTTACAAAAGCAAGGAAGACTGGAACACTTGAAGCACTGGCTAAAGATGGCCTCAACTTACTCTTAAAGTCATGTTGAATGCTTGAGATGTCAGGTAACCTGACTCCTGACAGATTTCACCGACAACAATCCCATGCTTAGGAACTAATTCACTTTCACCTTAGAGAGGAAAAAAATTCAAATCACTTGGGCGGATTAGTTCAGTTATTTCACTTGACAAAATTTGTTAGGTGCTATACTGATCTGATTTATGCTGGGTAGTTATAATGTGACATTATATTTTAATTCCACTTTAAGTTGTGTACTTGAATTGATCAACAAATAAAATTGTAACCGTGCAATCAAGGTATGACTATCGCACGAGACCACCTTTTGAAAATAGAATATTATATACTGTTGGAGGGCCGTAAAATGAGTGAGGTTGGTTCAAAAGCCTTCTGTTTCGAAAATACTTGGCATGGCATGTTTTAAACAAATAAACTACAGCGCTTACCTTTTAGAGCGGGAGATAAGTTGATTGTCGCACATGGTATCGTACTGTTTAAAGGATTGTGAAAAACTTGTAGTGCAAGCTGACCATTGATAAATACCCATAATTCTTCGCCACCAGCGAAAGCCATATTTTCCTGGCCAGAGAAGTTGAACGCTGTGCGAACAGCTGCGGTAAATCTGCGAAAAAAAATCGAGTTAAGAAATCCCAGCTACTTCCAGGCTTACGGTGTAGATATGACACTGTTTTTTATTACTATAGGTCATCGTTTGAATACGAGAGGATATACGCTACGACTGATATTTGAAAATTCGCTAAAAATTGCACGAGCCTTTAGCCTTTTTGGCTGAAAGAACTTTCCAAATATCAAGAGCTGTATAAATCCGTAATTGTTCGAGCCTTCAGAACGTTAAAAGATATAGACGGCATACTGATCCCAACGGCGGATATGACCAAAATTAAATAAAATGGAATAAAGGACTAAATTATTTTAAACAAAATTGCCCAGAACATTCCTATCTTTTATATACACCAAAAACAAACGTGCCCCAGCGTTGATTTGCATTACAGCGCAAAGAGAAAACATTTCTGATTGGCCTGCTCTCAGCCAATCACAATGAAGCAATTTTGTCCGTGAAATAATAAAGTACGGTACCTCTAAGAAAAAAGGTTTAATCCCTCAATTCAATTTACGTACCCATAATTCCTGAGTGCATTAGTGTAACAATCCCTCTGTCCTTCAGCTCCCCAACCACGGCCATCGACTGGGAAGAATTTGTCGTTAAAATACCGAAACACTGGATTGCCTTCAGCATCCGTCTCCCACTGTTTCTTAAGTTGTAGCTTCCCTTCATAATGCTGGTTTCTTGATGATTCAGCTCTGAACCAATCAGAGAAGCTATCTCCAGTTGGATTTGAAGATACCGCTAGCCAACTGGTATACGGGCTTGCAATGTATCTTGGACTGTTGTACGTTTCACGGTAATTACTTGGGATTCCTACAAAGTCACCGTCAGCAGCTCTACAACACACAAGCCACAAATCAGAAAAAGAACAGATTAAAAAACTAATCTACATCTACAATTGTAAAGCCACTTATTGCCAGCTGATAAGATGGAAAAATCGAAAGAGAGGGTAGAAGAGAAAAGGGTAGAGCAGAAAAGAGCGTCCCATTTTACTTGTCCTAAACTTATTCCTTTTGTGAATCCAAGATGGAGGCTAAACGCAAGTCTTGTTTCGTTCACTAGCCAAGAAAATCGGACATTTTCAAATTTTCGCAAAACTAACATCGGTAACGTTCTTTTTAGCCAATCCAGTTTCGGATTTAGATAATTCAGGCTGTTTCTTAATGTTCATGGAAGCTCGACTCGATCCTTTTACAGAATTTTGTTTCACGATCGAGCCACAATGACAAGAGCCTGGGAATAACGTTTTCAAATAAGGGAGTGAGAAGGGTGACCAGTTGACCGTTACAAGTCACATTAACTCCAATAATGATCCCAGAAGTGACTGCAGGATAATACTATGCCCAAAATAATTTTCTCCCTTCTCTAATGAGGCAAATAGTGAATGCCGGAGTCATGGATACGTACGTATTGTCTATTGCTGGAGTCTATTGATATACAAGAGTTTCTTGTCTCGCACTGCTGACATGTAAAAGTTTCACCACCGTCGCTGAATAAAACCACCTTCCTAATAATTAAAGATTTTTCCACAATGTTTTACCTGAAGTCGTAAAAGGTGACATCCAAGAAATAGTTTGTCTTGTTGGCAGTCGTGTTAGTTACTGGCGCTGAAATGTTCCGAAATGAAAATAAGTTTTAAAGATCAGGTTCTTAAAATAAGTAATGTTGTTAATGAACGTATTCGAGGGACGTGACTGGACACCCTGTGAACACACAGAATGCCGAGTCCCAGGAAACGGCGTATATTGCAATATGACTCTATGTTTCTCTCTGGGCGTGCTTATCATGTTACAAGTTGGCTGCGGACCAACCCGTCTTCACTGCTCTAAAAAATGCTATTGATATTCATTTTGCAAATGCCTTCTTTTCTGTACGCCTTGCCCATTTGTTGTAATCTCAAAAATTTTCGATACATTAAATATTGCTGAAAAATTGGTTTTGAAAATCCAACTTGCGAGAAGCTAGCAAATCTTACACCTTTTCAGTAGCATGCAGACTCTAACATTCAAAGCTCAAGCAACAAACGCGTTTTTCGGCACCGTCAATCAAATGTTCGGCGGCTCCTCCCAGCTTCCGACCACTGCCGAGTGCACGGTTATCAATATCATTGAGCATAGTTCAGACAACGAAACAGTGCTCGGTAGTAATCGGCAGCTGGGAGGAGTCGCCGAACATTTGATTGACGGTACCGAAAAACGCATTTGTCGGTTGAGTTTTGAATTTCAGAGTCTGCATGAGATTGAAAGGCGCAGAAATTTTTGTTACTTGTTTGATAATAAAACAGCGAGTTTGATGTCTAAGTTACGCACGCTTAGAATACCTGAGTTTATCAGCACTTCCTTGTTGAAGCGCATTATAAATTTCTAACTGAATCTGAGCAATTTCAAGCGTCCGATAGAGAGGTATAATCTTTAAAATACGTTTGCTAATGTTTGCAAATTTGAACTATCTGTCGTCCAGCTAATGTTAATTTATGTTGACTCACACAATCTGTCAGTTAAAAAAGAGGACAGATGAACAGGGGCTTCAGATCCTTTGGCATATAGCAGCTACATTAACCCGGTATTCATAAATGTAACTCCAGTATACTATAGGCTAAGATCCAAATCAACCGCATGTTCCATCGGATTCTTACTCGGCAATTTTGTATATACAATATTGCATGATTGTAATTGGAACATTGCTATTGTAATTACTGAAGTTTTCCCCCATGTTTTGAATAAAAAAATAGATGAAAGTGAATGAAAATGAATTAAAAACCAAACAACCTTTTCCCTCTACTGTAGTTATTGATGTTTTTTCACTTTTTGGTGTCGTCCTTGTCCACAAGGATCCCAAGGGTCCCCCTCCGAGATGTGTCCCATTGTAAGCGGATACTGTCATGTTCACGTGACACGTATAGTCGGTCCCAGCCCTCACGCCGTCAGCTTGAGTAAACAGAAGAAACTCTTTTGTTGAAGTGCCTGTCAAGGTTGGAGCATCGTCACTTAGACACGTGACAGAGTACTTCACACTTTTAACCTAAAATAGTAATAAAAATTGATAAAAGAATGAGCTCCTTTTAAGAGGCAGTCGTGTTATTGCTGATCATGTATCTGTAGCTGAATCCCTACATTGAGTGCAATTATACAAAAATAATATTAGGGAGCTTAAGCACGCGCGTTTTGAGACGCGGACGGCAACCGGAAGTGAGCTTTTTTCACTTTTAACTTGCCCTCGCACAACCACATTCACGTTGCTAAGAATCTTTTCTCCATTAGAAATGAGTAGTATAAAAATCTGGGAGACAATACGGTCTTAACACGCGAAATGTTCTCTTCCGGTTGCCGTCGGCGTCTCAAAAACGCGCGTGCTTAAGCTCCCTGATCATGTTTAAACAGTAAATCAACATTTCACTAATGCACCAAATACAATAAATGGTAGGTATGAACAAAAATTGAAGAAAAGAACGGATTGCGTTGCGTTATTTGAAAAACTGTTAGGATGAACAGTATTCAAAGTTAATGTTCATCAACTCAAGTTTGTCACCAAAGTTATACATGACTTCTACAAGTTATACTTGTTTGTAAGGAAGCTATGATTTTGTTAGTTAGATTCAAAGAAGTAGCTTTTTCCTAACATTACGTTTCAGAGCGAGTATTTACCAGAATAGACTAAACTTAGCCGTGTCAATGTCATCGAACTTTGCGTTGCAAAGAAAAATCAGTCAAAACTGGCACATTCAGCGAAAACTCATAGTTATGGCTGACAAAATAATTTACGGAGTTATCAATATCATGAGATATAGGTCACAGGTGATTACAGATAAACAGATAAAAACACATGTTCTGTTTCACCTTGACAGCGTCCCATGTGCTTAGCGTTGTCGTGTTTTCTGTGAAGTTGATGAACGAGTGAAGTTCATGAGGCCTGTCCCATGTGACATTCAGTTGAAAATCGCCTGGCGCTGATGCTGATACATTGACTGGATCTGAAATCAAAAGAACTTCGTTTGTACAACAAGTGCATACTAATTAAAATACAATTTTTACACAGTACGGTAAACTTACTTCGTTTACAAATTGAGCTCAAAAAAATAAATGTAATCATACTTTGGAAGCTAAAACTAGACTAAACCTACACTTAAGAAATGTCTCCGATTATGAGTTTGAATGCAATGGGCATGTATGGCTGGAATCACGAAGACATTTTAGTGTGTGATATCGCTGACATCATTTAATCAGTCAAGATGTAAATGCCGAGTTAAGGTATTCCAACCTCGTAACCAGGGTGTTTCTTCCTCTTGACCAGCGGTCGAGAAACGTGCGAGCCTGAAAATGTCTGTTGGAAGTCCGAAAATATCACTCTCCCGATTAAATTGCGTATGCCTTGCTGACAAACACTTGGCCCAATCTACTTCCGCTCACTCATTAATTTAAAATCGAGTCTGTGACGGAACTCTCCAGACTCGCAGACTTGCGCAGTAAAAAACAAAGACTAGAGGAACGACTCAGAGATATGAAGATATCCAGATAGAATCAACGAGGAATTGCCATCTAAGGTTTTTCCTCGCAAAATAAAGATTCTAAGCCGGTTATTGTGTTCTGACGCAGCTCACAAAGGAACAGGAATGTCATTAGATAAAACTGGTCTCTTACAAGGTATTTATTAGAACACTATCAGAAATTGACCATCAGAAATCACAGCATAATTAATTAGAAGCATTTTCATTCTGAATTGGAAATTACATTTGAATTTATTTCTAGAAACATTTCAGTGAAGGCACTAGATATAAGTGAACTTGTAGTTGTTAACAGATAATTAAATACTGATAAAATTTTTTATCAGTATTTTCTTACTGCATAGAAAAAGTTGGCGATAAAATGACTCGTAGGACCCCCCAGGGTAGAATGTTGCCCCTGCTGTTTGTGAAGGAGTCCGGCATTCGGCAGCGTCTGAGGATGTTAAGGTGTCAATGACGGCCACAATGGAGTCGTAGACGTTACAGTCACAGGCGAATTGGTTTGTTCCTGCAAGTTTTCTGTGAAAGAGGAATTAAAACACAATGACAGTCATGTGAGAGCCATAACATAGTGATACTGATGACCGTCACATAATAACGACAGCATGGAGAGCCAATCGCTCACATGGAAGGAGGGTGCCCGAGCTAACTGAGCTATCCTAAGAAAGCCAAAGTGTAAAGATGGGCTATGTTTTAATCCTGTTAGCCGGGGAAACCTGCTACCATGCTAACAGGGTTTAAGGGTTAATTGCATGCTCAATACACAGCCAACGACGAAATCTAGCTTCCTTTCCAATATTCCAACTTTTTCTGCAAAAGCAGAATATGTGGGTAACACAGCTATGTAGTCATAAGATTTGAGATTCTGCTACGGCTTTTCTGAACCTTTGAGAAAAGGGCCCCAGTGCAGGAAAAAGAAATGTCAATGAAATCTCTACAGGTTGCAAACTGCAAACTTATTGACAAGGTCACATGACTGTAGCAGAAGATTGGCCAATATTTCTCAGTCTATATAACAGGATTTATTACATACAGCGTTTGTAGCCTAGGAAGTTTGTTGAAACACTGCTGCCCTAGATTCTCTATTTTGTTATCCTTGAGCGACCTGGAAAAACGAAAAGACGAAAAACAGAAAATTCATAGAGTACTTTTGTTCCCAAAGCTGTTTATTGTTACGAGACAATGGTGAACGCATATTTCAGCTTATCAAAGATATCATTATGTATAAATGACTGGAGTCCCTCAACTAGGATCATTAACTTCAACTATAATAGTACGCAGTGCATGCCTCCTTAGTGTTCGTCCTCCTAATAAGCTCCTCGAACCCCATTTGAAGTTTCTTTGGGAAAGGCCTTTCTCCAACTAACTACCCTCCATCGTGACACTATAAACTGATAAGGGCACACGATTTGCAGTGTACTCCCATCGCTCTGGGAACCAAATTTAGTTAAGTTTGAGCAGAGAACGATCGAATTTGTCAGTTGACGTTTTATTTAACTCCGTGGAAGCAGGTTTCACTAAGTCCACGGTATGTAATTTGGTGCATCAAAGACATGCTTATTACCCCTTTAGCAAAAACTTGCTTAGAGCCCCAAATATAATTGCTACATTATGTATTCTAGAAATTTCATGCTTACTATAGTATCTGAGAAACATATATAATTCCCAACAATCAACATAACGGAAATGCTTTCACATGTTTATTCTCCGCACACGATTTTCGCCCAATCGGACGAAACCGGCGTCAGTCACCAAATATTGTACCTCACCCGGACTATTACAAGGCACGAACTAAGCTGCACAATACACCTGAGTCATTCACGGCCTCTGACCCATTGTTATTATTGATCTTATTCATTGTAAAGTTTACTTACAAATCCTGAAGCTTCTTCAGTTCGGGAAAGGTTGGCAAAAATTTAATCTGGTTGTCATTTAAATACCTGCATAGGAAAAAGTAATGCAAAAAGTTAAAAAGTAAAACAACAACAACAACAACAACAACAACAACAACAACAAAAAGAAACAAAAACAAAAATATAAACAACTCGGCAACGTGGTTACAGAAATTGAACTTGTACGGTTGCGTAATGGCGTATTAGCTTGATCTTCAATGTAAATACATGTCCGATGGTGTGGAATATTTGCTTGAACTTCTTTTCGGTGAATCAGAAAAGAAATCACAAAAGCACATTTTAGGCACACGCGATTTTTTCGCCGTCCTTAGGCAATAGAACGCCTCCTGGTCTTGAATTTAAGAGAAAACTCTTTATTTTGAAACGCCCTCCAGTAGCACCTCTATCGGAGTTTTATGATATACTTTAGTCTAGATTTAGAGCTTTGTAAGACGTAATTAGACATTTAATGGTTACTGTTTATTACAGTAAACAGTAATAAAGATTTCAGTTTTTGGAACCTCTTGGCTGGCGAATGTGATGCTTAAGTGGATTTCTGTAGCTTGAAGCGACTTCAGCTGCTGATGGGTGCGACTTAAGCCAAGTCAAAGTTCAAAAGAGTAACACTACGTAAAATATTTAGCTACATATAAATAAAAAAAATAAAAAAATAAAAATAAAAATAAAAAAAATAAAAAAATAAAAATTATTACTTATATAGCGCAAAATACATGTGGATATGATCTCATGCGCTGTACAATAAGACTAAGCAAAATAAAATATAAAAACGAACTATAAAAGGCTAAAAATATACAATTTGACTAACTAAAAATAAAAACGAACTATAAAAGCAAACCTGAGAATGCCTGTCTAAAAAGGCGTGTTTTAAGAAGTGTTTTAAAACAATTAAGATCATTTGCTGCTCTAATATTTGATGGCAATCTGTTCCAAAGTTTAGGAGCAGATGCCATAAATGATCTATCACCTAAAGTTTGCTTAGTTATGGTCATGGGTGGCAATAATTGTAGTTCAGACTGAGAACGTAACATCATATGTCCGAATTGTTGCTTAATTGTTGTAAGTACACCAGAGCAACACGAATTTGAATGAAGAAAAACAGAGCCTGAAAGCAATGTAACGGGTGGTAAAGAAAAATAAATTTGAGTAAATTCAAGTAAACCGTGCAGTAATACGACTTACAATATTTCGAGGTTTACCAGTTCCTTAAATAAGTTGACTTCTAAGGAGGTGATGTGATTATCGGGAAGATATCTGTAAAACAACACAGAAACAATTAAGAAGGCGGATTAATCGCAATTAGGCTCCTTAAATGCTTTTTTAACAGTTCTGCACCAAGTACTCTTTCCGTTCTCATTCAATACATTGGTTATAGAAAACTTCAAGTCGTTTTCTTGAGTCAATCTCACTGGGAATGATTGTTAAGACGAAAGTCGAATGTTACGTTATCAGGTTAAACGGGTTCGAGATCCATTGAAACTATAGGCGAGCAGTCTTTCCAGATCTCACTTTTCAGGCTCAAACAGAGTGAAATATGCGTATGAGATCAGCTTAAGTAGACGAGAGCATTGACCTTGCCTTAAGACCTTGCTATAGAGAACTCTAATGTGTGTAAAACTAAAACTAGATGAAAACTAAAATGAAGCTTCGTCAATGAGGCCTCAGAGTTTGACAGGCGATTTCGCAACTACGAGAAAAACTCTCCCCTTGCAATTGTCTTTATTTTTTTGGAGTAAATCTCGACTAGCTCTTACAATTCTCTGAGGTTCTTAAAAGAATCCAGCCAGCCAACAGGAATGGAAGGGATCTGGTTTTTACCTAAATCCCTGGAAAATAAATAAATAAACAGACAAATAAATAAATAAGCAAAGAAATAATGAAATAAACAAACAAAAAATATCGACATGTAGCAATTTACGCAGTATATAACAAAACAAAAGAGAACATATGTTCATTTCTGAACCTTGATATGATTTCTTCTGTAACATTCCATCTTCAGTGTTACATAGTTAGCAGGGGACGTTAGCGAAGCCACTTATCGAAAAGGGCACGTAGTTCCTGGTGTTCAGCGTGGTCTGGGCTCAGTTGTCTCACAGGTTGGTGCTTCACATACAATGTAGAGTTAACTTCATTGCACCTTTACCCCTCGGACAGAATCGTCTAAGAAAAGTTACCAAGACTGTGCTATGAATGTAGGCCTTTTTCGTAACATTGCACGCCGTTTTATTGGTGACATGAGCGTTTTAAAAAACAATAAATGAATCCGCATAAAACCTGTATAGAGCGTTGTCATAGAAAATGTAACCCTGGCAATTTTTATCATCTTTACACCGTAAACAGGTCTCTTGGCTTTAAATTCACACACGCGTTAATTCAACTGAACAACTCAATGAACAGCAGCTTTCGTCCCCAATGCCACGAAAACAGACCTTCACATTCGATTATTTTGCAGTTTGCCCCCTGATATTATGTCTAATAATTTTTAAAATGTTAGAATCATTGATGAAATGTTTAATATTGCGTTCTCTCTTACAGAACTCTTGGGTCTTGCCTCTCCAGAGCCTTAGAAGGAAACAATACCAGCTTGTTGCGTTTAAGTCGTCTAAAACAGAGAGAATATGGAATCACAGTAAACTAAAAATCATTTAAGGAAAATGAATGTTTACTTAGGATGGCGAAGCTAAACTTCGGGAAGCCACCACAGTTAAGAAAAGTGCTTAAACTTGAGCCTGATCAGCCGAGATGGCGAGTACCACGTAGGCTCATTCATTTAATCGAATACTAGTAACCTTGAAAACCGTCAAAATTCTTCATACATGCAGATTTGGAATGCAGTGGAGGTAAATGCGACCGACAACTCAATTGTAAACCTTTGTTTACTGGGCTCTTTGGAAACTCTATGATAAATTCGCCATAGTTAAAAAAAGTCACAGAGTGAAAATCGAATGATGCACAATTACAGCGACATTAAGTTGAATTTTGTTTGTGTCCTTGATAATATATAGGTAACTTATGTTATTCGGTAAAGCCGGGACTGGAACTCAGCAGATACTCACATTTGTCCTTCGACTGTCACACCTTTCAGTGAATCTTCATGGAGTGTTTGGATTTCGTTGTTAGTGAGGCCCCTGAAAAGAAGATTAGAATAGGTCCGCATTGCAGGGAAAGCAGTAACACATTTTGCGTAACTATCCCATAATAATGCGCGTTAGTCAACTATCACGCATCAAAATCCAGAGTAGCCAAAAAATTGTTTAGTATAATTCTCTAGTATAAATCATGAATCCTGGTAACAGATCTTCAATATTTTAAAGTATAATTCTCCTTGTCGTTTACACTTTATTATCTAAATCCGCCACACAGGCACTTAAAGACACATAAATGTCAAGAAGCGGCAGCCATTTTGTTTAATAGACTATAACAACCGTATACGTATACTGCTGGACT
Source organism: Platygyra sinensis (assembly GCA_019787425.1). Taxonomy (NCBI): domain Eukaryota; kingdom Metazoa; phylum Cnidaria; class Anthozoa; order Scleractinia; family Merulinidae; genus Platygyra; species Platygyra sinensis. The sequence continues at coordinate 11,746 of JAHPZR010008411.1, forward strand.
TCTCGAACGCCAGTAGATTTACGTTAATATGCAGGACTTTTCCTGTGTTTTAAAGTTCTCTATTCTAGATCTTTATTCAATGACTTTTGTAGAATTAACGTCACACTTAGAATTCAATAGTGTATTAAAAAGAAACAAAAGCAAAAAGCACAAGTAAACAAACAAACAAACAAACAAACAAACAAACAAACACAACAACAACAACAACAACAAAAAGCTAAGCCCTGAATATCCCATCATTGTTACAGTTACCCTTTTATTTGGCTCAAACGAACCATACTCACTTCTTGCTTAGTCAAAAGCCCCATTTATGTATTTTTAGTAGTCTAAAAGATTTCACAGTCTTAAAATTCCCTTCCTTACAGAGTTTCTCGTATCGTCGAACCACTGTCACCAAACATCTTCACCGTGATAGCTTGGATAGCGTTATTTGTAAGATACCTGTTATAAAGCAAAATATCGTCCAATGAATAATTAGCTTATGTCTTTTTTTAAGCAAAAGTGGTAGAGCCTGTCTTGTAAGAAGTGCAAAACTGCATATAATTTTTTCCAGCTTCTCAGCGGATAGGAATCCTTAATCCTTGAATCTGATTGGCTAATCGCACGCGCTCCAACGGTACGAACCCTGCGTACGGACCGCTCCGAAATTTCCGACTAACTTTCTGTTACATCGTAAACAATTTAAAGACCCAGGGTTGCCCATTAAGTATTGCACTCTGCGATCTCTTGGCCGCCATTTTTGTGACGTGGAAAATTCTGAGGTGTTTGCCGCCAGAATAGAATCCGTAAACAATAGATGCCTCGCTCCCGTGAAAAACAAGATAACAACAGAGGCGCGCAAAGCATGACGATCAATAATGGGCCTTTAAAATGTAAACATTCAACTCTAAGCCAAACAATTATCGCTTTTTGTGCCCAAAATGTCAAACGCACACCTACGACAGATATGAACTCAAGGGCTTAAATTAAAACTCACACAAACGTTGCTTTCAAAGCAATACAATAGAAAAAAAAACATAAACACGTTATTTGCCGGATTTGGTTGGCAAATAACACATATTTTGTGGATAGAACAGCCGTAGGCAAACTGTTGATGTACTATCCTACTTAGACGCTTTTTGAGCCCGTCACGAAAATTGAAGCATCTCAGTGAGCCCTAACGGAGTACAGTGTACTTACAAGCTCCCTACGTTGATCCTCAGAAATGCATTTTCTTCAATTGTTCTTATCTGGTTGTTATTCATTTCCCTGTGGAAGCAAACAACCTTACAATCACTGGTCTGTATAATTGAAAGAGGATTTGAGAGTATTATTGAATGGTTCTTGTTCTGTTGAGGAACAGAGAACCAAGCAGTATGATGATAATTTCTGACAGAGCAAACTGAGGCATTTAAATAGCAGACATCAACTCATAATACTCACAAATCATAGCTAACTGTGACATCCCTGAACGATTCAGAAGCGATAGTTTGCAGTTTCAGATGTCTAAGGTCTCTGGAGGGGAAAAACGTAGAAAAAACGATCAAACGCTTTATTCTCCAAGACGTCTTATAACTGAATAGACAACAGAAGCGTCACACTGACCTGCTTTATGGATACTTACATATAGCAAGCCTTCACATTGTCAAAGGCACCGGAGCCAATATTCTTCAACACGTTTTTGTCAGCTTCTTTATATCCAAATTGACTTGATGAAGAGAGAGAGAAACAATAAGTATACGATGCTGTAGGCGATTAATGAGGGCTGGAAGGTCATGTAGGCAAATACCATGATTGGTAGAGGTGCTATCGGCGTTTGTAAAAAAAGTAACAATGCAATCGAACGTCTACTAACGACCACCTACTTACGTGCTACGGCCACTTTTCTACAGCTTCCACATATTTTCGTCCCAGTTGGGAGATTTTTGTTATCCAGTTAACCTCCCAACAATGGCCACGTCTCTACAATGGCCAGCAAACTCTACCTCAAGGTGATACCGCTCATGGATGGTCTATTTGACTTCTGATGATATATGTTGTAACATACGAAACGTTAAGTTTATAAAAGTTATGCAGTTCAAGCAAATGTTTGTAACCGCTGTTTGCATTTTATTCCTATTGGTTAATGCGGACATTTCAGCAAAACACGTCATAGGCCACTACTTTTCGGGTTCAAAACGAAATCTGGTACAAAGTCCTTCATGACTCCTTCATGTGAGGACTAATCTTATGCAAACGAAAACTTTGAATGGTCTCGTACTAAACAGAGACAAGAATAACTGGAAAACAATATTTTACTGAACTCTTTATTTTCAGTGCTTGCTTGCGTATATTTCGAGTAGATGAGTATACTCACAGAGTGCAGGACGGGCCGTTAAATGCTTGAAAGGCGCCACTGTCAATTGACACGATTTCATTGTTGTGAAAATTCCTAGAGAGATAAATCATTAGTTTTTGATAGTTAAAACAGAAGAAATCCTGTCTTACGATTAACTGACAGTTTTCTATACAGTACAAACCCTCGTGTTAGAACCTACAGTTTTTAAATTTCTTGTATTTTGGCGTAGTTCTTGGCAATTTAGGCTAAGTAGGTTCCTAATCAGATTCCGTCATTTCTATAAAGGAGATAGTCGTTTGTTACCAGAGAAAAAACAAATAATCTTGGCTTTAGTCTTTAAATATACAAAGTATTGCTATACATTTGCAATCTCAGAGTCACAATCCCTTGGTCAAAATGTTGAGTTTTATCCACATATAGGAACCTGCTTGATTTTGCTTGGCAAATTTCTGCCAGCAGATTCTTAAACTACTAGGTTCTTACACGCGGGTCTTTACTCTGTAATGACTTCCTTGTGCAGTTCATAATGAAAGTACGACCAGAGTACTCAATTAGGGCACAAAAGTAGACTTAATTACTGTTTGTTATAAAATGATAACTGAGATATTACATGCCCTCTCATTATGCAAACCCTCGACTGCATCATGGGTTTGCATAACTGTCTGGAATTCTCCGAGTCACCCTCGTGTTTAAATGAGGCCAGGGGCCCGTTTCTCGAAGCTCCCGGTAATTACCGGGCCCGTTAAACTGTTTTGTTCTCTAATAAGGACGGGAGTTTCAAAAGTAAAGTTATCAAAAGTAAAGTTATCAGCTAAAGAAACAAAATGGACTTCATTAGAGGTCAGAACACTCCTTACTTTTCTCGAGACTTTGATTTCAAAATATGATTTCGGGCCCGTTAAGTTACTGGGTCTTCCGAGAAACGGGCCGCAGGTAACAACGGAAAAGAAAAGAGAGAGTACGAGCTCAAGCTTTTCATGCTAAAAACGCAAGCAGACACACAGCTTGTAAGAAGAGCTTGATACGATGCCGGTACCTTAAACAAATGATAAAATGATAGAATTGCGACATTTTTAGCAAGCAAAATATTAGTTTCTTTTGTAGAATAATCGTCTGGGTAAGAGTTATTTTGAAGAGAATTGATGCTGGTGGTTGATCATGAGGTCTCTAAGACTTGTGTGTAAGTCATCTTCACAGCAAAGTGAAACGTGTTTGTCAGTCGATGGTGTTCACGGTAAGCGTGGTTTTTTTGAAAGCGATTGGTTGGCTAACCTTGATGATATTGGCTGTAAGACTTGTGTGTAAAGTTTGTTAACAGTCATTGGTCGGTTTCATTAACTGTCTACTGATTCGTCTATCACTCAGTCATCAAACTAAGTCGGTCGTGAGCAAGTCGTTTGCACGTAGATACAGCCGTAGGTTAAAGTCTGCATACGAGTCAAGTGCCAGCTCATCAGTCCGGCTCTAGTCTTTGGTTTCTGTAGCATGAAGCGACTAGGAGTATTTACTCCCCCTTGGATGGTAGCCTGGTCCATGGCACGTTTACCTCCAGCATTAAGTTCACCGGTACCCATTTATACATCTGGGTGGAGAGGAGAGGCACCGTGAGAGTAAAGTGTCTTGCCCAAGAACACAATACAATGTCCCCGGCCAGGGCAGGAACCCAGACTGCTCGCTCTGGAGTCGAGCGCACTAACCATGATGCCACCGCGCCTCCACAAGTAGTTTGTAAGTCGCTGGTAAATGAAGTTATTGTTAGTAAACACCCATAGCGATTCTCACCAATCTTACATAACCGGTCAAAAGTTAACATTTTCCGGGTTCTTGCCACTGGCAATTGGAGAATCTGCTGCCTGAAGTTCATGTCAATGGTATTTAAAACAGTTTTATCGCTTACCATTTTGATCCTCTATCGTTTGAGCTACAATCCCCGCTGATACATCGCACGTTCACAAATGTACCGTTTGCGATTGATGTTATTCTGTTATTTGAAAAGTTTCTGTGAAGCAAGTAGGCAAAAAATGAGTTGAAAATAAAACCCTGGGCCTAACTCTTAGATTGGCACATAAAGTGATTCTTCCAACATTTTGATAATTTTTTCACTGCGTGGAATGACCATTGAAAGAAGGGGGTCAACAGACCAAGAAATAAAAAATAAAACTGAAAAGGACTGGGAACAAGTCAGATTTTGCACGAAATCCAAAGATCAGTTTGGGAACATGGTTACACCGAAGTAAACAATAGTTTGGCCTCCCTATTCTTGAATTATATAGAGTAGCGTCGCTAGATAAGGAGCACGAAACGCCATTCCCTACTGGGTAAGGAGACAATAGATGTAAACGAACTAAATAAACGCAAGATATTACTACTCACATCTGGTTTATCTCCTTATTGTGGAAGTCACCACCGTTTGGAAGAGACGTTAAATGGTTATATTGGAGTTTCCTGGCGAAGTAATACACATAAGCATGTTATCATGGCTTTTATGTTTACATAACTTCACCCTAGTTTGTTGAAGATAGTTACTTGCATTGCTTTGCCTACAGCTTTAAAATAACTTCTAAATGGATGACAACGTTTGCAATCGCGAGGCACGAAAAAGCCATGTAGGATTGAAAAATTAATGTGCTCAGAAGAAAAGAAAATAGAAAACTGGCTTGGGGTTTGATTGGCCAAACAATGTTCAGTTACATTAGCAAACTAACTAAAATATGACTTCTAAATTCGCGCTGTGAATAAAACTTTCAGGACACGCCGCATATCTCTGTTGATCGATGTTAATATAAAAAAGTTCCAACATACTAAACAGTGTTCATTAGTAAAGCATATACATATGTTTAACATTAAAAGGCACATGTGCTTATTCGAATCAAAAACTTACAAATTCCCAAATCGAAGAATTCCTGCAAACGTGCCATCTTCAATGAATGCTATTTCATTATTATCTAAATCCCTGACGGTTAAAGATAAATTAAATTAGATAAATTACTACTGCGAACTATTAACATGCAAAGCTTTTTTACAAGGATAAAACCCTTCCCACTGCGGGGGAGTGGCTGGAGAAGAAGGTAAGTGTATATGTTGTATGTTAAATTAGTATAAAATGTATCATTCATTTTCATGTGATACTTACAATTCGGACGACTGAATTTTAGAAGTGTAACCTCTCATTCGATATCAAGACGAAAAATTCATCGAATGTTTTTGCTCGCTCGCGATTATAGTCAAAACGCATCACGTGACTGAATATGACCCAGCTAAAATCGAGGAATAATCAAGTGAAATTAACCAATTTTCAAAATATCCCGGAAAATGCGAAAAACATTATTTTGAAGAATGAAAAAACCCATTGTTAGTTAGAGTTTGTTTATATGTGTACTTACAGTGTGGCTACTTTAGCAAGATCACGAAACGAAACCTTCAGGATTCGACCGATCTTGTTATTACCAAGGTCACTGAAAAGGAGAAAGAAACACATAACAGCTTCAAAGAAAGTTATTGCTTACTATGTGATCCTATTACAGAAAATGGGCAAAAAGAAGCAAACAAAGAAAAAACAATACAAAACAAATCCAACTTTACACATGGTTTCATCTAATGTCACAAAATAATGATATCGTGCAAGGAGTAAATGTATTAGAGACTCTTTGAACCTATAAGCACCTTAAACTTACAGGTCAGTCAAGCTCTTGAGTCCGTGAAAGGCCGTGTCTGGGATTGTTCGAATCTGATTATCCCTCAAACCTCTGCAATAAAGAAACTAACAATTAGTGCATATAGAGTAGCAATATACACCTATACACCTAAAAATCCCAAATGTCAAGTAAACAGGGTAATGTAACGACCCAAAGGTTAATTCAAAGTTGAGTCAATGTGGTGAGTAAAAAGGTGCGAAGGAATTTTCTGGAGTTTATTAAAAATCAAAATTAATGAATGAATGAATGCATGCATGAATGCATGAACTTTATTAACCGCTCTAAAATTATCCAAAAATACTTAAAATTTTCTAGAGTTGATTAAAAGTCCGAAACGAATGAATGAACTTTATTAATGACTCTTAAACTGTCATGCAGAAGTGGAACCATCTGCTGTTATAGTTCACCTCTAAATTTTCCCCGATTCTTATTGGTTGAAACTGATCACGTGACGCGATAGTGTTCATCCGCGGAGAGCCCATAGTGTCCCTCCGACGAAAATACCCGGATGGACAATAGTCGTCCGTGAACATTTCTCTGTAAACAAGCGGTCTTATTCAAAATATACAATACAAATTTTGTATTAAGTGAGTTTTTGTCTGTTCTTATTTTCAAATTTTACATTTGACTTTAACGGCTTTCATCTAAAAGTGTTGAAAATAATTTAATATTATTTTTGAACTGGCGCGCGAAAGAAAATTTAGCGGTGAACAATAAAGAGTAGAATGTTCTGTCGAAGAACTATCGGTCTGATAGTTGCCCCTTGGAAATTTGATCTCTAGCATATTTGCCCTTGAAGCTTCGCTTTTCGGGCAAATATTTGTTTTAAGAACATCAACTTTGCGCGGGACAACTATCAGCCGATAGTTCCTCGACAGAAACAATCTATTGTTTAAATAGGGTTTACCAGAGGCATATCCCCTACGCTTTTCAAGACACCTAACTATAATATAGTATGTAAAACAACTATGACGCCACTCTTCAAGAACGATAGCAATAACCATTATGCATAAAGAAAAGCCCTTACATTAATTTTTTTAGAACGCTCGTTAGATCACACCTTGTTTACGTTTTAAAAGCCTTTAGATTGCTCTAAAGTATCTCCTTCGTGGAAAGGGTGCCCCAAAGTTTAGGACCCAGTATCGCAACGAGTGCTTTCCGTAAGTAATTCTGTTAAATCTAGGGCGCGCAAAGTTGGTTTATCTTGACTGATAAGTATGGATGCTAGCTTGAAATAGGTCGCTGATCAACCCAATACACAATTTCCGAGTCTATTTACGTTAGCTTAAGCGGTTAGATGAAATTTGTCATCTAGCGAGAGCAATACCAGTTGATGACTGGAACGATTTCCAAACATCAAGGTTAAAAAAAAAGAAAGATCCAGATCTAGTCATTGTTTTACATGCAAGCTGAAAGAGTATTTGCACTTATTACTACCAGTGCTGTAAGTTGAATGAAGTTGAGGTCCCGTCTTCTTCACGCAACATATTGCCGTGACTTGTAACACAGAAGATAATACGGGCAATAACGCTATTTTGTTTGCATTGAAACAATGTTGCACTACAAATTAAAATTAAATAATGCCTATATTAATACTCCGCCTTGAATGTTAACCAGGGCACTAGTGTCCTTCGTGGATACTTACAGCTCTGTCAGTTTTGTCAGGTTTGTAAACTGATTCTCGTGCTTAAAGTTGAAGCGATTTCCTCGCATGTGTCTGAAATGTTTAAGTACAATTAAGGCGTAAGATGCAGGGTACTGTTTGTAGCAAAGCTTCCTTTACACCAAACGACACAAACAATGAAAACAATGCAACTTTTTAAAGGAGATTTTAAGCTAGAAGGGGATGTTTCCCCCGCCTTGACACCCAGAACGACTCTTATAAAGACACAAGCTAAACATGACACTTATGAAGTGGAGGTAAATAGCCACCACTTTCACCGACACTGAGGTGAATAATTGTTTTAGTATATACCACACGAGCTGAATAACTAGCGGACCAAAGAGTAACTTTCTTTGTGACAATATACCGACAAATTGTTGAACAAAGCCATTTTGTTTTTCTTCGGCTTCTCGGAAGTGAATAGTAGTTGGCTAATCACCTCCGAGCTAGCCAATTAGCGTGCACGAGAAGTACTATACACTTGTGTGGTATATACTAGCCTGTGTTATAGTATGGTTAATAGAGGCCTTGGGGAATGACTATCAAGCCTAATAAAGTTCTTTGTTATATGATTTTGTTTGGTGTGCCCAAAACATGTAAATTATGCATAGTGTATGATCGCGAAACAAAATATTTTTCACGGTCTTGGGCCTTCCGACAATTTGCTGATATCGAGGTTTGTGTTCTCAACGGCCAAATAACAAAACCAATACATTTGCTCTTTAAGAGAGAACTCAAAAAGACTTTGCGGCCCACAGTTTATTAGCATGAGTGACAAATAAAGCATACAATTAAAGGCTTACATTTGCTGAATGTTCTCATTGAACGCGCCATTCTCTATCGTGACAATTTTGTTGAATGGCATGTACCTGTGGAAAACAAAACAAGCTGTTAAATAATTCACAATTATTGGACGAAGTTGAGCAAAATATAGTGATTTGTCAGAGGCGAGCAGATCAATTATTGATCTGCGAGACACTGACAAATCACCATATTTTGCGACAACCGAGTTCAATAATTGTTTTATCATTCCATCATCAAGTTTGTTTTCATATTTTATTCACTTCCTGGCAGCTTTGGGAAGATATCGGCCGTTTTTTTTTCTCTCGAGAACGTGGTTTCAATTACGCACGAGCAGAATATTATTTGCAGCAAAAAACGTTTAAATGGTACTACGCATGAGCAGACCATTATTTGTAGGCAGTTATTTGCAGGTCACGTAGTGGGCTCTCGGCCAATGGAAAGGAAGAAAACAATGCGTCGAATAATAATATAAATAGAGATCATAAGAAGTCAAAAGAATAGCTAATGAAATGAAGCTTGGTTCGACGAAACCTGTATTCTAGCAAACTATTAGTAAAACTCACAAGTATTTTAGCTTGTCCAATCCAGCAAATGTCCCCTTTAAGATGTAAGTGAAGCTATTTCCACGCACGTCCCTAAAGTAATAAATGCGTTTAAATCAAATTTGTTATCCAGACCTATAGCAAACGTTTCCTGAAACACTCCGTGTCACAAACTTACAAGCTCTGCACTGATGGAAGTCGGCTTTTTCCTTGAATCGCCAGAGGAACATAATAGAATTTATTCCAGTCAAGATGCCTGCAAGCGATAAAAGATGAGATGCGCAATATTTTCAACATGAACAATAGTTTTGATAACGGCAAAATGTCCACAATATTCATAGGTAATTGTACTGTTTTGGTACGCTTCGGTGCTACATCAGGCGAGTTTGATCGAGTTGTCTTTCGGCGAGAAGTAGTCGAGCCAAAATACCCATGGCGAGATTAAAACGTTACTAAAGAAAACTGAGTGAATCATGGGAGCCAAAGCTGACTCATACCTGCAGGAGCTTATCTCGGTTTCTGTAGCATAAAGCGGCTTGAAGTATTTCTACTTCCCCTGGACGGGATGCTAGTCCATCGCAGGTCACTCCCCTGCAATTTTGTTAGGTTTCCCCAACAATTCACCGGTACCCATTTATACACCTGGGTGGAGAGAGGCGCTGTGAGAGTTAAATGTCTTGCCCAAGAACACAACACAATGTCCCCGGCCAAGGCTCGAACCCAGACCGCTCGCTTCGGAGTCGAGCGCACTAACCACCGCGTCTCCCGGCCCTGGCGAGATTGAACGAGCCTGATATACCACCGATTTCGTGCCAAAAAAGGTGGAAATTAGATATTTACCGTATCCAAGTTCGATCATATGAGCATGATATCGAAGCCATATCAAGTCAGTGAATTGATATCTCAGGATATCGGCACGGTAGGCACGACTGGTGATTGGCTAATTGCGAATTTGGATACGGAAAAAAAAGAAAACTTAAAGATTTGATTTCGGTATTCAGGAAAATCTTGATTGGGAGAGTTTTCTACTTACAACACAGATAGTTTGGTGAGTTTTCGAAATGCTTCCGGGTGAACAGAAGAGTTCACTAGCTTGTTTGCGCTGAGGAAACTAAATAAAATGGATAGAACAGGTGAAATTTGAAAGAAAGTGACATGAATTTTTAGCAATGAAATGCCTTACCAAGGGATAACCTCTAACAGGGAGAAACAAAAAAAAAGAAGATAAATCGCTCAGTTGACCTGCCCGAATTTAAAACCTCCCTCTTAATTCGTTCTTGTTAATCTGCCCTCTTTTATTCTTAGGGCTGGGAACATTGCTTTTCGTTATCAATTTTTCCGTTTGACCAATAGCGAAGCGCGCGAAGTCTAAAAATAGAATGCAAATCACTGAATTCCCCGCGAGACTCAGTCGACATAAGCTTGTTCTGAGGGAAATAAAGGGAATATAAGCGAAATTTTTGTTTCACAAGTGTTTTAGGAACACCGGCTATTGCTCTTAAAGAAATCTTCAAAATCATCCACCATTCCAGTTTGTTTGTCTGAGTCTTGTCTGAGTCATGACGTCACTCGCGCGCTTCGCTATTATAATGAACCATGTAAACGATGCAGGTCTCCCCGAATTCCTGTCTTAAATTGGTGTCCACTTGACTCATACATGTTGGAAATATTAATTCTCCTAAAATATTCCCATTCTTAATTGACGTTACTTGGGAGAATTTTATGAAAAATCATAAGAATGACGTTTTACATGATAATTTTCAACAGTCTCACCACTGAACTGTTTTATAGCGTAATTTAATAGTAATATAATACGACCTTTCAATGCTCAGCTGACCAGATTCAAAATTCTCATCGAAATTATTTACACAGTTGCAATGCTATACTCAATAAAGATAAGAATGTAACACAACTTTTTCTAATATAACTAATTTATAATTCTAAACGCAATTTACTCACAGCTCATTTAGTTTGCTTAGCATCCACAGGTCCTGCTCTCCGATACCCAAGATTCGATTTGAATGTAGAAAACTGTAATATAACAGTGACAATGTAAATAACAATAACGATTACAATGGAAACCAATTCAAATAATAAAGGATGTGCAATAATCGTTATTCGCTCCTCAGGTCACATAACAACATCACAAGTAAATTTTTAAGCCAATTAAGGTCATTCCACTGAAATAGAACCTACACTGAGATTTTTCTCAAACTCTGCCAATTGATTGTTTATATTATAGGAACTTAAATTTGGAAATAAAAATGAGGGGTCCTCATGTTCGTTTAGGAGCAACAGCACCTCGTTTATACCATATAAATCCTTATAATACCACCACGATTGCTTGCTAAATTCACGTTTCCGACGATTGTTTTTTTCTCAACACTGAGAATTGGCCCATATTTATTTTACATAGAGAAATTTACTACTCAATTCAAAACGACAGAAAAAAATGATAGGTCACCGTAGTCGTTTTCGAGAAAATGACGATTTACCTCTTCGGCGAGGTCCAGTCGTAAAGAAAAAGCCGCCATTTTCTAATGCGCGCGCGCTAATCACGCGTAAAATTATGCGCAGTAGGGATGCGCAATGCAATACTGGGGAATGACCTTAAGTACATGATATAAGCGCGCACACTAAGTAGTGCAGTCAAACAGAACTACTGTCCTTGATTGTGAACTTCACAGGTAGACATCCTTACAAGCAGACACTAAACGAAATGAGAATGTGGCATTAATCCTTTGTACTCACAGTTTAACTAGGTTTGGCGTCTTCTCAAACGGTTTGTGTTTCGTTTTCAGATCACTAAAATCAAGTTAAAGGGTTAGAAAGTATCACAAAATTTCGAAACTAACCTCACTTGAAAAAGCTCTCAACTATATACTGTACAAGCTTTAGTTTACGTCTGCAATGCAAGCTACTAAATTTTGGGAGCAAAAGGCTCCCATGCGCATGCATGGATATCCCTCCCCACTCCTCAAAAAAGATGTTCCTCAGGATCCAGGATACAGGATTTTTTACAGGAGGGGGTTGGTGCACTAGGGAATCGCGTAACGGACGGTGAATTACACAAGCTTTAGAAGCAAATACGGAGAGGAGGGCTTATACTCAGGAGGTGGAGGGGGTGTGCGCACCCCCTACACCCTCCCCTTATATCCGCCCCTGTTCCTAGTACAGTCAACTTACCCGTGTAGATTTTCAAGTTCCGGTGGAAAGTCTCCTTTGTGATAAGTTGGCAACGATTCAATCTCATTGCTTTCCAGATGTCTAGAAAAGTAACAAGGGTAGAATTATAATTCCCAGCTGCCATTGTATGAGACAAATGGCCCTCTCTCCCACCATTAGACTGATATGCGACAAAAATCATAGACGCCCGTTTAATGAGGAGTGATGAAGTTGGGATAGTATATGGTCCTAAGCTAATCAAGCATTTAAACGTGACTTACAGAAACTTCAATGCTGGTCTCAGCTGATAGGACAAAGAAGGATGTGGAAAGTATCCCAATCCGTTGTTATTTAGCCACCTACGAGAAATAAATATAAATGTCTTGAGTCATTGTCATAAATCTTAAAAACATCTTTGAGATCGAGTTATATTAGTTATATTTTGAGATCGAGTTTTTTAACAAATGGATGTCAGTTTTTCGTGCGTCTGTCTTGTTATTGATCATGAATTTCGTCATAACATTGTCAAAGTAGCTGTGGATCCATGAGGCAGAGTACTTTGACATCCGCAGACTACTTTGACCATGTTATGACGAAATTCATTGTCTATAGCAGGACAGACGCATGAAAAACTGACGTCCATTTGTTTTTTACGATAACAAACTGTCAAATTGTAAACTCTTGCTCGTTGCCGCATCGCATAAATTACAAATTCATGTGTCTGCCCGCTTATTGACGATACAATTAGCCAATGAGCGCGCGAGAATTTGTGCTGTTATCGTAAAATTTCGTCTTGAAACTATTCAATGAGTTCTTACTACATGTTGGTGCATTTTGCAGTCGTCCTCTCCAAAAAGGGAAGAAAAGGGGGAATGCAAAACTGCGAAATTTTCATGCGGAATAAGAACTTTAGGGACAAACTGACAAACTCCCCCAATCCGTTTGTTCTTTTGGTGATAGCCTTTTTTGTCTTTTTCTGAGCTCGTGAGAGGGAGGGATTCAACAATCCTGCAATCTGATTGGTTCCTAGAGCGGGCAGAATTTTCTCCTCCGGAACGCCACAGTGGGCGGAATACGTCGTGTTTATCTATTTTCGTGAACGAATTACTGGTGCCCTTTTTACACTCCCATACACGATTAATCAACACAAGTCTATTTGCATTCACCTTTAGACGGCAAGGAAAGTCACTGTAAGTAAATTCAATTAAGTTTTTTGAAGTTGGGAGAGTTTGTTTGGCTGTTTGTTGCTAAATGCAAGTAACATAAATTAGTTCGAAATAAATCTGGGGCCAGTTGTTCAAAGGCTGGATAACGCTATCCACTGGATAAAGTACTATCCAGTGGATAGCGTGGTTTGTTTTGTTAACACTTATCCACTGGATAGCGATTTATCCGGTGGATAGCGTTATCCAGCCTTTGAACAACTGGGGCCTGTTCTTTAATACATATTTCTTTGACTAGTGTCTTAGCTACTTGAGCGTTTGGTTTGCATTTTTGCATCAGTGATAACGTTGCTTAGACAAGCCCATTTGTAGGCCAATTTACCGTAGGAATAAAAGATAAACATATTATTGGCCGGTTTGGGGTCGGTCCGTATAGTGGAAAACTGTCACCTCGCGATTGAAAATGCTGCAGTAAGACCTCGGTCACAGTTTTTCACCATATGGACCTCCCATCCGGGCAGTAACACATCACATGTATTGTATGTTGATGACCATTGTTCTCTTTAAAGGAGACTGATCAATCAGGGTATTTTGAGTAATTTTGGCTACGAACATAATTACATTTAAATTGAAGGAAACCTGAAAATAAAATTAACTAAGATAGAAGCACCTAATACACAATAATAAACCATGAAGAACAAGGATGGTTAAGGATGGAGAAGATTAACACCGATTACAAACGACGAACTTTAAAAAGTTAGGCAAATTTTTGCAGATTCGTAACCCGTTAAGTATAGCTTCTTTAAGACTCCAGAAAGGAGTTCATGGCAGAAAAAAACTTGCAAATCAGAGACACTCTTATTCTTCGGCCATTTCAACTTGAGTGAAAATAACAAACAAACTGCGCATATAAACATAACGAGACAACGCGTGTTGTAAAAACTTTCATTTATGAACGTGACGTTTCGTATGCTCCAGCTTACATCTTCAGAATATTGGAGCATACGAAACGTCAAGTTCATAAATGAAAGCTTTTACAACAAGCGTTGTCTCGTTATGTTTATAGCCGCAGTTTGTTTGTTATTTTTAAACTTACAAATCTTCCAAAGCCGGGAGCTTGTCGAATGAGTTAAACATCACATGACGTGCTTTAGGGTTTTGTGCCATGAGAACTCTGTAAAGGAAAGAAGTCAGTTAAGCAGCTAAGCCGGTGTAATCTACGTCAAACAGCTAATTTGTGATAACTGAACGATACAACGTTCAAAATAGGTCTTCGGTGTGTACAATTGAGTATGTAGCTACTATAAAATGGTAACGAAAATGGTTTTGAGCGCGTCAATAAGAACAATTTTTCATGACTTATTGTCTCGGAAATTATTCTGGTTTTCAATTAGCAGTCTTTTGGAAATTATCTGTCAAACTGAGTTCAAATCATTAGCGTTCCAATAGTAAAGAACTTTCCTCGCACTGGCCGGCATTATCTTATCTTAGTTAGTTCAAGTTCAAAAGTGAAAGTATGAAAAGTTACGTTCAGTGATACTTACAAGCATTTCAGTTTGGGAAGATCTTGAAAGGCGGGGCTGTATCCCTCTGCAGTGATATCTTCCAGTTTGTTGCCTAGAAGATCTCTATAACAGAAAAGGTTTTTCTCAGAACTTGGAAAAGGTAAGGTTAAGTCTGTTTCAGGCTTGTGATTGATGCAGTTTGAATTTATCCCGTTTTCTGAAGGTAGAAGGGGCTAGGAGTACTTTTTGACCATTGCAGGGTTACCCTGCAGCATTGAATTTGCCGTTACCCATTTGTACAACTTTGTGGAGAGAGGCACTGTGATAACTAAGTGCCTTGCCAAAGAACACGTAATGAGCCCGTATCGTTCGATCTGGAGTCCAGCGTGCTAACCATTTGGCCACCCCACCTCTCTACTCAGAATCAGGTATGTCCAGGATTAAACGCTAATGAGATTCAATTTCTTATGATAGGCATCACAAAGTGTCCTCATTGTTGAAAAGTCACCAAAACACTCATAATTCTGTCAAATATGAAGTAATATGAAAATGTCAAATAACTATACCAAATATGAAGTACTAGTCAAACAATCCTTGCGTTCAATCCTGGACATAAGTGCTCAGAGCCTGGTAAGGGGTTAAATA
>JAHPZR010008412.1:0-29112 GCA_019787425.1 Platygyra sinensis
AGCTAAACAAGTTGGGTGACCACCAGTTTTGGGAGTTTTCGCAAAAGCTAGAGAACAAGAAATTTAGCATACTAAAATTCTCGTCGAGAGAGACACGTTCACTTAGTAAAATTATGCTGAACGAATACCTTGTTTTTCCAAAGTTGTTAATCTCTCAGACATCGCCTGAACCTGTGTGGACAGTGCTGCATTCGACTGTTCATCAAATCCAGCTTTCTTCCCATATGTTTCTCCAGTGACTGAACTTTATTGTTAAGTAACAAGATTCGCTCGTAGAATTTTTTATCGTTCTCGTTCAAGGAGTTTATTTTTGCTCTCAATCTCAGCGAGCGATTCCTTCCTTTCTTGGGCCGTAGACACGACAACCTCGTTATGATCTCCAGTAATGAACACTTTCTCATCTGCGGTTGTCTTGTTCACCGAAGTTGATGAAGCAACTTGAGGTAGAGCCACAAAAATTAGGCACAGATAAAAACACATGAAACTTGTAGTAAACATG
This sequence comes from Platygyra sinensis, assembly GCA_019787425.1. NCBI lineage: Eukaryota > Metazoa > Cnidaria > Anthozoa > Scleractinia > Merulinidae > Platygyra > Platygyra sinensis. The sequence continues at coordinate 500 of JAHPZR010008412.1, forward strand.
TTGCGGAGCGAAACCTGTTGACTGTAAGACTGAGTCACCTTAGTCGATAATGAAAAATTTTATTGATTTATTGATTTGTAAAGTAAAACTAAACACGTTTCTTTTTCTCGACTGTGATGACAGCTTGATGAATAATATCATGACTGTGATACAAATAATAATGTGGTAATATTGTGTCGCGTGATTTTTAATAATGTGTCATAAAGATAATTGTATAATACATATGGTGTAATTGCACCTGGCCGCGAAACTAGCATACGATAACTGGTCTGCTGATTGAAATTATTTTTACAAATATCTTTTTTTTCTGTATCAACAGTCCGATATTTACACCATCTTGACCGTAACGCTATTGTACGTGATATTTTGTGCGTAGTTGTTAAAAAAGTATTCATGATTGGCGGTGACAGTTTCCTTTGTATTTTTCGATTATTTTGACATTTTCTTAATTTGCAAAGCAAATTCCTTTGAAGTCCGGCAGAAACCTTGATAAAATATGGCAAACCTTGTTGACAATACTCGTCGCCAAATTTCCCACGTTTTATTTACTATGATATTGTTCTTTTTCGTCTCAAAATTTTCAAACACAGGATGCCAAAGCCAATAATGACTTTTCTAGAAGCGACAAATACCGCAAATTTCCCTCGTCCCGGTTTTATTGTCGTCGCGCCCTGCAAATCGCATCGTTGGAGACCCAGGGGCTTCTAGTCGGGACGATGCGATATTTTCGGGCGAAAGTCTACTTCCAGAGCACCAGTTCCAAAAGTGCTCGAATTCCGTCCCGCTGATTGGCCAGAAAAATATTTTTCTAGCCAATCAGCGAGGAGGGTAGCCGGGCGACTCTGTCGCCTTGTTACACGAGGTGGTTAAACTGAGGAAATCACAAACTGTAACACGGGCTCAAGTATACAATACAATTTTCACGGCGGACCTATCAAAGGTAAATCGTAAATTTGTATCGCGGTACGCGATTTCTACACTGTTGTTGGTGGCGAGCGAAGTTTGCAAAGCTTATAATACTAAAGCTTAAGATATTCCTCGACGTCGGAAACTTTCCACGATGTGCGAATCTCCGTTGCACGGGCCACGGAACTATGTCGATCGAGTGTGGGGGACGATCGGCCAGTTGCATTGTTTTGAATATCAGAATTTTTCTAGTCTTCAAAAACTTAGTTGGTTTGTGTGTCGGGAAGAGAACTGTAAATATGAAAATTCAGGAGTATGCGAGTATGACAGCGAGGTAAACGGAAATAGAAAGCCTGGAAGGCAGCCACAAAGCGAGGATATTGTTCAGTTATTTTACTTTATGAAATTTAAATGAACAGCAACCATGGCAAATGTGAATATTCAGAATATTCGACAACAATCCAAAATGTGAATTGCCTTCAAAAAGAGAGCGAAATGAATATTATTATGCATAAAGAACTGCTAGAAAGGTTTCATTTAAATGGTGACACCATAGGATGTTATCCGGAGATTCAAAATTTTGTCTTTTCATAAATTAATATGGACTCTTGCAATGACATGGTTACTAGAAAGCTACAACCTGTAAATACACGTTATATCTAACTTATTATTATACTTGTAGGAGTCCTGTCTAACTCCTAGACTCTTGTGGAAAATTATGAACTCTCAGAAATATCAGAAGAAGCATTCAGTGTAATAACTCTTAAAATAAGGTACCATTAAATACCACGCGTGTATCTTAAATAAAAACAATTATAATAATGATGTGAAGTATATGAAATAATTCATATTTGAACTGCCCTTGTAGATGCAAGTGAAGAATGATCATCGCAGTTAATTTTCCAATTTAAGCAATTGGAAAAAATCAGGGCTTCAACTTCAATTTCATTCCTCACGGGTGATATGAACTCAATAAATTGACCTCGCTCCCAATGTGTGGCTTCATAGCTCAGTTGGTAGAGCATCGCACCGGCATCGCGGAGGTCACGGGTTCGAATCCCGTTGAAGCCCTGATTTTTTCAGGCTTCTTCTTTCCATATGGTTAAATTGGAAAGTTAACTGCGATGATCATCCTTCACTAGCAATTATAATAATATGACCAAAACCTCCAGGTAATAAAAATGAAGGTAGAGCCCATTCTTTTGTTACTTGATGACATGTAATGATAAATTGACTGCTTGACTGACTGATTGGCTGACTGACTGACTGACTGATTGACTGACTGGCTGATTGACTGCCTGACTGACTGACTGACGGATTGACTGACTGACTGACTGACTGATTGACTGACTGATTGACTGACTGACTGACTGATTGACTGACTGACTGACTGACTGATTGGCTGACTGACTGACTGACCGACTGATTGACTGACTGGCTGATTGACTGCCTGACTGACTGACTGACTGACTGATTGACTGACTGACTGACTGACTGACTGACTGATTGACTGACTGACTGACTGACTGACTGATTGACTGACTGACTGACTGACTGACTGACTGAAGTCCTGAGCGATCAATGACCGACGGAGTGTTTTAACAGACCGACTTACTTTGTGACCGTAGTAGAATCTATATGATCTGCAATCTTTTTGCTTTGCAGTATATATGTACAGCTGATAAGAAGTATTCAGCGGTTTTGAGTCTTTATCCCTCCCTTTTTCTCTCGATAAAAAAGTTGTTAGATCTAAGTTCAACAGTTTTAGGGGTGTGAGCATTATTCTTTTATAGCTTTTCTTTTTGACTTGTAAATTATCAAACGGCTTCAATTTTTGTTCAAAAAAGTTTTATTCCCAGTTTTTGAGTGCTTCTGGATCATGCTCAGAATTTAGCAACAATATCTGACTGCTAACATTTCTGTCAATATATCATATTTTGCATGGTTTGATTGTAAAATATATATTAGAATACAATTCGGGAGGACAAGCAGCAGACAGAGTAGATTGCGACTGCAAAACGCAAATTAGAACTTAATCAAGGGTGTTCAAAAGAACACAAAGAAAAGGACAAAGGATTGTTTTTAAAGTTCATCTTTAATACAGCTGCTCCACATCACATCAACCGAGTTGGTACTGGCTCATCTCTAACAGACGGTTTAATTATCTGCACCGAGCCTTTCACGTGAGCCTTAAAGTCACGCCACTCGTATACTTTCCCCTCTCCTGTCAGGCACAACCTAGACGTGCGCATGATTTCTTGGTCTTTAATCACATGATCCCAGATGTTGACACCTGTCATTTCACCAATGAAACTTTGATTGGCATCAAAGGATCCTTCCTCGGAATCTTGATCCTGTCCAAGCACCAGGGCTCCTCCGCCACGGATCACGTGACCTATGACAATATCAAGAAAAAAATCGCAGATTAAGCCATATCTCCTTTGCTAAAATAGCAGTTCCCGGTTGTCTCTGAAGATCAAACAAACTTAGGAACATAAAAAGCAAGTCACTTAGGGCAACTCTCACAACATTTTGTGGCCACCTTGATTCCCATCCTTTCCATCGCAACTGTTTCTGTCAAACTATGAGTGGAAGACTTTTAATATCAAAAAATGTCTTGACTGCAGTGAGTGTTTTTGATCAGTGAAGTGGTGTGACAATCGAAAGTAGAAGATTTTACCGGAAGCGGCAACCTTGCCATCTTTGTACAACTTCCATGATCCAGCGGTGTTCTCCCATGTTACACAGATGTGGTGCCACTTTTCATCGTTTGCAGATACAGAAGTACGGCCACTAAAAAAAAGGGAAAAAAGTTGATATCAGTTTTGTGGTCCGTTTTTTACTTATTCTCATTGTTGCTGTTAGTTTAGAGTTTCTATCTGATTTTACTGCAACTCAATCTGATTAACTAATTTTTATTATATAACGCAAAACACTGTGTTGAAATATTAAGGGGGTTATACAAAAAAAAGATGTTTTTTGCAAAAAAACTCTGTGGAACAGTTTTGGCACCACGTTAAAGGACTTTGCACTCTGACTTCAAAAATGAGCATTTCCAGGTCACATGCCACAATAGTTAATGAATAACTAGTTCCTAAGTGTTAAAAATGGTGTTCATTACAAACACGGTAACTTACTAATGGAAGCTACTAATGGATGGTTTGAGAAGCATGGAATGTCCTCAAGCAGGTTGTCCAGAGCCAAACCTCAGAAAGCAGTGTTTTCGAGGGATTTTATCTCGTAAAATTTGGAAAAAGTTTTCTAAAAGTAACTAATATTAACTGTATTAACTGAATAACAGGGATAGAATTTCATTAATTGCAAATTTTGGAGGTTTGCTTCCTAGAAAACTGTGCCCTTTGCCAATGTTGAAAATTTGACAACATTCGGTTAAAACCCTGTAAAGATATCGTGCGTGAAATACTGGTGATCGGTCTATTTGGTCATTTTGAGAAATATGGCTTTAAAGTTTCTCTTCGGTCTCTGGGAACCCAAATTGGCCCTGTGAATGGGAAGGGGGGTTAAAGGAAAGGGGAGGGGGGTATGTCGAAAGGTTTTACATAAATGTTTCATTGAATACGCCAATACACACCAGTCATAGAAATGTTAAACAAGTATAAGGAGCGTACACGATGGCACAGGAAACAATGTTCGGGACCATGATGCAAAATTCTCATAAGTACACATCTCTAAAGCTTTTCTGTAAAGTATCATTAAAATGTAAAAACGATGAGAAGTCAAAGACTACTGCAAGGCGGACACAACGTGATATATTTAACACAATGTCAGCCTTGCAGTAGTCTTTGACTTCTCATCGTTTTTATTTTTCAAGTTCCAACGTTAAATCAAGCAGGATCTTCGTTCACGGCTTTGCAGTTCATCTAGTTCATTAAAATGTACCAGATTGAATGCAGTACATTTTGTGAGTACTTTTAGACTGGTTGCTATGGGTGTGGCTATGTTGAAATATAGCTGTCAGTGTGCGAATTTCTTAATTTAAACGTACATCAAGGAGTAATTACAGCAAAATCGTTTCAAAATACGATTAACAATTGGTCAGGGATGGTGAATCTTCATGTTCCGATAAAATGGTTTTTCTGGGAAATATTTAAATGTCAGAGTATAAGACCACCTTAAGTTTTATTGTAATATATAGAAAAAGATTCCAATCCATTGGTAATCTTTAATTCGCGTTACTACCTATGACGTACCGACGTAGAGGTTTTTCAATCAATTCCTATTTGTTTCCTTTGTTTCAGAGGCATGCCTGTAAACTAGCTAAGCTTAGTGCTTGTATAGCTAAGCGCGTGACCACTATATGAATTTATATTAAGATCTTTTAACAATCTTAAAGCAAGTTGAACTCTTAACTGACTATTTGGATAAACAAGTAAGAACAAGACATTTTCTGTTTTTGTGGGAACAGTCTATGTAACTGGTTATTTTTGGAACACACATTACTCCTTGCTGAGTTAATGAGACACTGCTGCCGTACAGTTAAATATATTTAAGTCACACTCATGTGGGTAACGACATTGCAGTCCCCCCCCCCCCCCCCCGTCCGTGTTGGGTGCATGGAAGAAACACAGGCAAAACGGTAATTTTAGTGGCGAAACATGGGTGGCAGGGAAGGCAGAGCCTATCTCCCCTAGAGTAGCAGCATCTCTAGGGGAACCTATGTTGGGGGAAATAAATGAAACATAGAATGGACCAGAAGAGGGGTGCCCTTCTGGGAGGTCAATAGGTCAGATGGTACGATGGCACCATCCTGGAGAGATCCGGACCTATTACCAAGGATGGCCAACATAAGATGAACCAGAAGAGGGGTGCCCTTCTGGGAGGTAAATAGGTCAGATGGTACGATGGCACCATCCTGGAGAGATCCGGACCTATTACCAAGGGTGGCCATATCACTTACTGTGGGGCAAAGTGCAGCCTAGGTTGCACTACCCTGCCACGATTGTGTGAGCCCACTACTAACCTGAGAAGGGGAGGGGGTGAACACAATCTCCCCACAGTAAAAAAAAAAAAGAAGCAAGGCAGACCTCCTTAGTAGTGGGAGGTTTGCCATCCACACTGAGGTACATTAGGAGCATGGTGTGCGAAGACTCATGTTAACGTGATTCACTAAGTTATGAATAAATAGATAGTGTAGTTTTTAAACTTAAATGACTGACCCTTTCAGCCCAGTGGTGTAGGCGGCAACAAAATTAATGTGAGTATTGCTACATGGAAGTCAGTAAAGGAGGAGAAATTGTACCGTGACAGAATAGAGAATATTAGGCCTGTTGTGATTTGAGCTTTTTCAACCGACTAGTGTTAGTAAATGGGGAAAGCCAGAGGGGAGAATTTGCATGTTGATAATAGGCCTGAAAGGGTCCAAGAAGAACTTATAGTAGACCTAAATTGCAACATTAGAATTATCCGTGACTAATTTCTTAGGGATAGCGAATAGTGTTTTTGAAGTGTTTGATATGATGTAACGTTCATAACAGTCTGGGCTCCCGCGGCGCAATACCTTAATAAGCCACGAAGACACACCTGCCGCCGCTGCAGTAGTAGCTGCACCAAGACATAAGCTGGGTGTGAATAGTGATCAGCAGGTAGGCCAAAACCTTGCAGTACAGAACGAAGCTCCTCAGTCCAGGAGGCACGGGAGAGCCACTTGGCACTGGTGAAGGTAAACGCAGGGGCTGTAGCAGCTGGTTTACATTGTAGAGGGTAGTCTCTCATAGCCATCACAGAACAGATAGAGGTGGTGGACCTTGCTAGGGTTAAGGTATAGCCTTTGCAAAAGGCGGTTTAAGATTGTTTAATGGAAACAAGCATGTGGTTGAGGGATTTAATGTTAGGGATAAAGGAAATCACCCTTAAACAAAGATGGACAGTAGGGGGCAAAACAACTGCTATTACAAGTAACTTCACTTGTACGTAGAAAACCAAAAATTCTAGGGTGAAGGGAGCCTACAACACTGTGATCTACATTGTAACTTTGGGAAGGGTGAAAATTATAAAATGATTCTGGCTGACATCATATTTAGGAGAGACTGAGCTCGGAACATGTATAAATTTTGTACTCGTTTGAATAGTCAATGAAATGACCTTTTCCGGAAAATTGCGGGCTCAAGAAGAGCCCGCGACCTAGTTTGCACGCCATATCTTGATTTTGGAGGAAATTTGTTCTGCCAAAATCGATCGATAAATCCTCGTAAACCAATCAGAAGCCATTTCCACCCGGACAAGATATTTTAAAACGATTGCGCCAAGACTGCAAGTGTGAGAGATCTTCCAAGCCAAAGTTTTGCATCATTGAAGTGTTGATGCTCATTTAAAAGATTGAACAATAGCTCACAACTGAGACAGGGTCAGAAGACAATGGGATTACTAATTGAGGATTGGAGGAGTTGGGAGGGCTATAGCATGCTGAAATCACATGAGAGCATGGTGGAAAAACACTGGGAACTTTGTCGTATGATCAGTCATATGGCATATGATTACGTTACATTGGACATTGACCTAAGGCTATTGCACAATGGCTAATGGGGGGCGGATAACAGAATCAGTGACAACTATAGATGACAGTTATGATATAATCTACAGAGCTCATTAACCACAGTTTAAATGCTTAAACTTCTAATTAAAAATGCCTAGTTTGCACGATCAATAATAATAATAATAATAATAATAATAATAATAATAATAATATAATAATAATAATAATAATAATAATAATAATAATAATAAAACGATCAATAATAATGCTAAAAAATTTAAAAAACGTTCACTGGCTAAATACAATTAAAAACTTCAAGCTTTCGGCTGTCAGGCTACAGCCTTCAATGGATAAAAAATGGAAGAAATGACAACTACAATAAATACAAAAATAGGTGAGACTATAAAAAGAATATATTAAAATGGGAGAAAAAATATGTGTTTAAGTGTCAATAAACTAATTGTTCTTTTTCAAAAGAATAGAGTATTGATTAGGGAGCGGCCTTGAATTGTTGTCTGCATGACTTGTCGAAGCGGTGTGCCATGATTCTAGTGTCTTGCGGATACGAGAAGAACCTTTGTCAATCACTTGGGAATTTTTAAAGTCAATAGAGTGATTTGAAGACCAAGCGTGTTTAGCGATGTTGGAACCTCTTGCGAAAGACTTCACATTCCTCATGTGCTCTTTTTTCCTAGTTTCAAAGCATCTGCCAGTCTCGCCTACATAGTTCCATGGGCAGTCAGCACAAGGTATTTTGTAAACCACGTTTGGTTGAAGATCAATTGGAGGTCGGGACTTAGGAGAGGGAAACTCCTGTTGTAATGTCTTGAATGGCTTACTGACAACTCGAACATCATGTTTTTTAAGAAGTCTTGTTAGAGGCTGAGAAATTCCATTAATATAAGGGAGGACTGCATAATTAGAGAATTCGGAGGGTGTGGCCCATTTGAAAAACATGCAAACAAGTTCCTCAGGTGTTGGGATGGCGTTTGTACGCTGAGTGGAAGATTTCTTCTTTAAAATGTTAGAGATGACGTTTTGGGGGTAATTGTTAAGCCGTAGAGCGTCGGTGACATGAGTAAGTTCAGTCTCTTTACCTTGTTTCGTGTTTGGGAGATTATTTGCGCGATATAATAAAGTCTCAGCTGCACTGATCTTGTGTCGTTTGTCGTGATGGGAGTAGAAATCCAAATACCTATCGGTATGAGTTGGTTTTCGATAAACCTCAACAATTAAACTATTGTCCTTGCGAGTGACCAAGGTGTCCAGGAAGGCGATCTGATTATTATTTTCTTCTTCAATGGTAAAGGAGATGTGTTGATCAATAGCGTTAAGTGAATTATGGAAAGAGCCAACTGCGTTTCTTTTAATGATACAGAAACTGTCGTCAACGTAACGTTTCCATACTTTAGGTGGAACAGGAGTTGTGTTGATGGCCATCTCTTCGATTGCCTCCATACATAAATTGGCAACCACAGGACTAACGGGACTGCCCATGGCGCAACCATGGATCTGCTTATAAACACTGTCATTGTAGACGAAATAGTTGTTGGATAGGACAAAGTTCAGCAAAGAAATTATATCTGTAGTATCAAGATTAGTGCGTAAATGTAGTGATTCATCACAGTCCAACTTACTCATGTCACCGACGCTCTACGGCTTAACAATTACCCCCAAAACGTCTTCTCTAACATTTTAAAGAAGAAATCTTCCACTCAGCGTACAAACGCCATCCCAACACCTGAGGAACTTGTTTGCATGTTTTTCAAATGGGCCACACCCTCCGAATTCTCTAATTATGCAGTCCTCCCTTATATTAATGGAATTTCTCAGCCTCTAACAAGACTTCTTAAAAAACATGATGTTCGAGTTGTCAGTAAGCCATTCAAGACATTACAACAGGAGTTTCCCTCTCCTAAGTCCCGACCTCCTATTGATCTTCAACCAAATGTGGTTTACAAAATACCTTGTGCCGACTGCCCATGGAACTATGTAGGCGAGACTGGCAGATGCTTTGAAACTAGGAAAAAAGAGCACATGAGGAATGCGAAGTCTTTCGCAAGAGGTTCCAACATCGCTAAACACGCTTGGTCTTCAAATCACTCTATTGACTTTAAAAATTCCCAAGTGATTGACAAAGGTTCTTCTCGTATCCGCAAGACACTAGAATCATGGCACACCGCTTCGACAAGTCATGCAGACAACAATTCAAGGCCGCTCCCTAATCAATACTCTATTCTTTTGAAAAAGAACAATTAGTTTATTGACACTTAAACACATATTTTTTCTCCCATTTTAATATATTCTTTTTATAGTCTCACCTATTTTTGTATTTATTGTAGTTGTCATTTCTTCCATTTTTTATCCATTAAAGGCTGTAGCCTGACAGCCGAAAGCTTGAAGTTTTTAATTGTATTTAGCCAGTGAACGTTTTTAAATTTTTTAACATGTCTTACCCTGGCTACGGTTCTTCTATTTTTAAATAATAATGATGTTTGGAATCTCATCCGATTAATTATTTCTAGAAAAGTAGCACAATTTCATGATCAATAGGTGTCCTTCATCGGAAGGAACGGAGGACGAAAGATTTGTGTGCTCATGAGACTGTATTATCCTGTTTTTTCCTGTCTGTGCCTCCCACAACAAACCAAAAGTTTCTGTAGTCAGACAAAACCAGTTCGTTGTCTGATCCCGCAGACACAGCATAGCTGAGCGGCGTTCCTCCATTTCCTGTATCAGCGGTTTTCATCCACATACAAACTGTCTCGGCTGTGAGGCTTGGTATGCCACGTGCCATGACGTAGTCACTGGTTCCTTTTCTTGGGAACAACAGAGCGTAACCTGCCCCAACTGAAGTAAAGCAAACACAAATAGTTAATACAATCAATTTTTGTCGTCGCATATATTTATAGTTTCTATTTTTAAAGTGTCTATACGGCCAACAGGGATCTTATAGTTATGGTATCTCTCTAATGTGTAAAAAAAGTATCAGTTCTAAGAAAAAAATTGGATTCTGACATTTTAACGCCCTAAGATGTAGCTTTAAAGTTCCCACTTCAGCCACGACCAATGAAGATGACCATTTGTCAGTGCAAAAAAGGGTCTGGGTTTCTGAATGGGTCGTGAGGTCATGTCAGGAATCACGAAATCCTTCTAATTCAGGTAAATGTTGTTTCAGTAGTGTTGAGGAGTTTTCCTCAACAAAAAGAACACAAACTTAAGTTGCCGAAGCATTGCGGTCGTAAAGCAAGCAAAATATAAAGATGAAGCGTTAATATGTTCCTGAAGTGACGTCATTCGTCGCCAATCTTTCATTACGCGGTCAACTTAACTGGGCGTGGCCAAAGCGGGAAATTTAAATCTTGATTTAATGGCAAAAAGCATCGAAATTTCTCTTTTTTTGGTTTGAATACATTTTTAGATGTTATAGAGATACCAAAACCTTAAATTTTTTTTGGCCGTATAGACACTTTAAAACCTGCAGTGTCTGTAGTATAAACTGCGAGGGCTTGAGTGGCTAAATGAAATCAAGAGAACATGACCATAATTATTCTCTTGATGTAATGCACGGGTGAAAATGCGAACGAAGGGACGAAACAAAAACCTTCTAACAAGTGCTATCTGTGAATTGGAATAATACAAACACCAAGGGAGATCAGTAGCGGCTGGAAGAGCTCAATTCCGATATATAAAATTCTAACTTGGCTCCAAGGCTTAGGTGAATAAAACAAAAGAGATCGCATCGACGATGAGGGATGAATAATTAATTTCTTTTGTTTTTTTCTCTTAAGCATCGAAGCCAAGTTAGAATTTTACTATATCGGAATTGAGCTATTCAAATATGTTAAGCCGTCAAGAACTCTTTGATTTTCTAGATCACAATTACTTGATCAAATATTTAGTAATTATTGACTTCGGCTTTCGTAGGATATGAAGAATTCTGCAGATCAAGGAGGGTGTTATCCACAGAGGCCGAAGACCGAGGTGGATAACACCCTCCGAGATTTTTATTCATTCAAAATATTTCCCTGTTCTTAAAGGAGTTTCGCCATTTCGCTCACCAAAAACAACACAACCTCATCCCCAGGATTTCTCGGTCAACGGTTCAATAATCTGCAGCGGGCTGCACTTTTGACGTCATTTGACGTCATCGGTTCAATAATTTGCAGCGGGCTGCACTTTCGACGTCATTGGTTCAATATTTAGTAAACAGTAGCTGGTTATAGTCAATTATGCGTGTAGTTTTAATCAATTAGATCTGGGGAAATATTTTGAATGAATAATAAAGAATATTAGTAGATCTCGTTTTTCCAAGACGTGAAGTCCGTCATTCAGTGTTCCCGATCGTGCTTGTAAAAGCTTTACACTGAAAATTATTCGGGCTTTTCTATGTGGTAACTAAAGAACTGGGTGGATTTCTCAGGAAAGCTTCAATCACTTTGAATATCGCTTTAATATGGGGGAACAGTGTCGTCTTTGACGATTGACTGTTTGGGACAAAGCTTTGACGGTTTCGTTTATTGCCTCCAGTTTTACTGTCAGTTTGTTTTGTTTTTTTCAACTTTACAAGTCCCTCTCTAAATAAAAAATGAGTTACAGGTAAAAAAAAAAGAGAAAAAAGTTAGACCATTTTCTGGTGATGAACACATTTTACGAGAAATGTCTCTGTTAATGACAATAAAGTTGTTAATAAAGTTGTTGTTGTTAAAAAGTTGTTGTTGTAAAACTCGACTCAATTTGACATGCTGTTTGGTTATAATGAGCAGCTTTGAGTGCGCTTTTGTCGGGCTATAATGTCTGCTCATAGTTTTTAGTTCAGTTCTAAGAAGATTCTCCAAAATAATGGAATAAGGAACTTAGGATACTAAAATTGTAATCCGGCACTATAACGAGAGAGTAAAATTATGCAGTATGAGTACCTTGTTTTTCCAAAGTTGTTAATATTTGGGCCATCGCCTGAACCTGCGCGGACAGCGCTGCATTCGACTTGTTCATCAAATCCAGCTTCATTCCCACATGTTCTTTCAGTGACAATATTCGCTCGGCGAATTTTTTATCTCTCTCGTTTATGGAATATAATTCGCTCTGAATTTCAGCAAGTGCCTTCTTCGTTTCTTGGGAAGTAGGCGAGATTACTTCGTTATGATCTCCAGAAATGAAAACATTCCCGTCCACTGTTGTCTTGTTCACCGGAGTTGTCGAGGAGACTTGGCATACAACCCCAAAAATTAGGGTCTGATAATACTGACGCATCAAAAGTACAGTGGACATGTTGAGAGCAAAGTCGTCTATTGGTGACACTGAAAGGTGGCCGGCAACTCGTCGATTAAGAAGATTGAAGAAAAACACTGCGGAGAAATTTGCCAACTGGTAAACTTTGTTGTAGTTGGGAATAATTTCGTTTGGACAGCATGAAGCCTGTGTTTATACAGTTTGAAGAAAGGCTGTTATTAACAAACTGAATCTACACTGTCTGTGTTTTTCCTAACCAGAAAACGCGAGTCTGCTGAAAACTCTTTCAACATCTTTCTAACGACGACTCCCGTTAGCGTTACGTTTAGGCCATCCCCTTTTTTTTTCGTTTACTGTCGAATACGTTTTCTGATTTTGGGTCGGTCGGTCGGAAAAGAAAAAAAAGGCCGAAAAAAAAAGGAGAAGAAGTCTGGAACTAGGAGACCCAGTACCTCAGCATAGTGTCTGTGGAGCCTGGAAACGACTAGACGAGGTTACAAAGTCGACATAACGACAATGGAGGAAGAAAAGATGGACGTCGTAATTAAGGTCATCCCACTGAAATAGAGCCAGCACTGAGATTTTTGCCAACCTTTGCCAGTTGATTGTTTATATCATAGAAACTAAAATTTTTAAATAAAAAGGAGGGGTCCCCATGCCATGCCCGGCCAGGTTCGTTTAGGAGCAACAGCACCTCTATTATCAACTTCGTTCCCAGGGCCTTTTCTCTACTTGAATACAGCATAAGTGCCCCTCATAAACACGAGTGAAGCGACAAAATGGTCGAGTGACCGAACAGTAAACGGCAAAAGCATAAATGTCACGAACCGTAGAATTCGTGCATTTTACAAAATATTATTAATTTTCCGCCTTGACAGGCAAGAAATCCGGTAGACGCTGAAACAGCAGAGATTTGCAAAGCCAGTCGGTAGAACGGCAACAATATCTTTGCCTTTCGGTGAATATTCAAAACATTTCACTTGAAGTGGCTTTAACTGAACAAAACTACGCAAAGTTTCAACGTTTAAAAGCAAATCCAAGTCGAAAAGCACAGACAGTGTCTCTGCAATCTCGATTTTGGCACTTTTGATTATGCAAACTCGCTAATTTATTACACCCAGGATTTCCCGGTGTAAGGTAGGCACGTGACCAGCCGATGCCAGGGCCTTTTCACTTCCCGCCCTCAAGCCAAGGAAAAGACCCTGGGAACGAGGTTGCTCTTTTATACCCATACAGGGTTCGTTCAGGTCATGGAGGTCCTTGAAAGTTATGGAAAATTAAAATTCTGTTTGATAGGTTATTAACTGCGGATCAGGCAAGGACAATGAAAGATAGAGACACTAATTAAGCAGCGTAAACTGCACGCATTTTGGTGAACTCCAGAGTTTGTCTGTTGGACTGTTCAAAGCTAAAAAACGCTCTAAAACAAGTTTAGGGTTTGAATTTTTGAAACTGACAGCTAATCCTAACGTCTTGGAAAACTTGAAAAGGTCATGGAAAAAGTCATGGGAAGTCATAGAATTTAAACAACTCAAAAGAGTACGAACCCTGCCATAAATTCTTATAATAGCACCATGATTATAGTCACGATTGCTTACTAGATCCACGTTTCCGACGATCGTTTCTTTTTCTACACTGAGAATTGGTCCATATTTATTTTAAATAGAAAATGTTTTTACTCAATTAAAAATAAAAGAAAAAATTGATAGGTCACTGAACAAAAAGCCGCCATTTTTTACTCCGCGCGCGATGATCTCGCCAGAAATTATGCGCAGCACTGCCAGCACAAAACATTGTCTGTATTTTAGATTAACGATTTCTTGAGATTTTGTAGTTGTTGAAGTCTTACTAAGAAATCAGTCACAATAGACGTGTGGCTTTACAATCCAAAACAAACTAAGCTAAGCTGAAAAACCAGTCAAATATATGCCATTGCCTTCTTCATAACTTTTTTTTTTTGTTTGAAAACGCGAAAATCTGGGTCGGTCGGACGACGGTAAACGAAGAAAAAAAAGGGGATGGCCTTACGCTAACGTTGAAACAAGCATTATTTTTCTTTACAGTAACGATGGCATTGGATTTTCAAATTTCTTGTTCAGTCGCTTATGTTTGAAGTGTTTCATCTTCCAGCCTGTCCGACACTGCATGAATTCAGCTAAAAGCTGTCAGAAATTGCAGTTAAATAATGTCTAACTCGTCAAAAATAACAAAAAAAAGGAATAAATAAAAAGAATCAAACAAACGAAAGAGGAAACGGGGATCGCGGGTTTTGGAGTTATAAAGCTCAATTCAATTCAATAGGCCTTTTGCAACAGTTGGTCACGTGACCGATTATTTCTAAACTTTTAGCTACAGCAAAATGAATTTCAGAGCTGGAAAGAGCATGTTTTAAATAACCAGGGCACCAATTTTCAGACCAATGCCGTATAAGGTTGAGATTTAATGACGATTTGAATATTGCAAAAATTAGAAGGTTTTGTATGGAAGCGAGGAAGCTTTGCCCTCCAGAAACCTTTTCTGTTATTAATCACTACCAAAAGAAGCTGCCGGCATATAACCATTGGAGATAGAAAGAGGGGTAAAATATTAGGACAAATGGAAATTTCTAGGCCCTTACACCGAAAGGCAAAGATTTTATGGCAGCTTGAAAACTTGCAAAATTACAAGGATTTGTATGGAAAACCACTGGAGCGTGACTGGAGGGCAAAGCGACTTCTTCTCATACAAATCCTTCTAATTTTTAACGTCCACAAAATTTCCCCCTTAAAAGATATAAACCTGAAAATTCGCATGTAAGCTTATTTGGAACTGTTCTTTCCATTTCTGATAACATTATGCATTACCAGTGATTAATCAGTGTGTTCTTAAAAAGCACGTCACGTGACCAACTGTTGCAAAAGGCCTATTCAGTTTTAAACTGAACTCTCACAAATACATATTTTACGGAGGTGTATGAGAGAGCTTATGGAGGATCACGACACTTTAGAAGCTTTTACAATTTAAGGCGTAGTTTCAGGATATGCTAGTTGACCTAGTTAATAAGTTTAGACAGGGATGAGACAAATGGCCCTATTAAATAAATATTTGAAAGCACTCTCAGTGTGTTCTTGTTATGGAGGCAACTGCAAAAGAGATCACAACTCAAACAACAGAGAGAGAAAAGTCAGTTCTTTCAACGAACATGTCGATAAGAAGGACAACTTGTATTGGTCCATGCTGTTGTTCAGTCATTTTAAACTATTCTAAACTCTCTATGAGAGTCTCTGAGAGAGACACCTCTCTAAGACGGACAACGGGCACTAAACTTTCAACGACCGCTAGACGGGTACCCCGTTATTAAAGACAGAAGCTAGATTTCACAAGCGAGAAAATAAATTTCATTATTCCACAATTTCAGTAGGGAGCTTAAAATTCGCCATCTTTAGTCAGCACTTATCAAAAAAGCAAAATGTTCCTGGTATTTAACTGACAGCACAAGTGGGCTGTACAGACTGATAGCAGACGTCTGCACGCAGGCTACAGTACAACAAGGAATCATCATAGAAGAAGTAAACCTTGAGGGTCGACATTTTTCTATCATATCCTGAATTTGGATGACCAACGTCCCGCGGCCACAGTGGAAAAAAGGTGGTGAAAAGAAGTAGTGAGAAAGGCGTATATTTATTTGTTGCATAATTCAGTCAGTCAATTAGGCAGGCAGACATGTCAGCGACATGTAGGTCGGCAGTCAGCCAGTCAGTCAGTGATTAATGGAAGGATTGGGATACCTAAAAATATATGAGACCTTCCTGCATTATATGAGTTTAGGCAGCGTATTAGAAAGCTTGATTTAAGCTTTCTAATACGCAGTCTATATGCATTTGTACTAGGCTCCAAGCCACACTCAACAATCATGCACATGTAAATAATCTCATCAACTTCATACTCACTTTATCAATTGTAAATAGTTTTATCAATTTTAATTGACAGAATAACTGCTTACTTTAATTTATCCAGTGTCCCCATTTAGGGCACCTCTTCATATGAGAACGGCTCAGTTACGGGGCTTAATTTTGTTGTCTGTACATACGGGAAATTTCAGCTCGGTCGACCGAGATGAAATCCAAGGAATGCAACCAAAGTGGTGGAACATAAACTTGTATCGTTCGCGACTGTCATAGCTTTCTGGTCTCTTGTAACTTTACTAATAAAGCTAATTCCCATACCCCTAAAGTGGAAATACATACCAGATAAAATTATGCCATTTTGGCGGCTATGTTGCGAGAGCGAAGTTTTGACCCGGTTACCGTGGCTGGAGTGTTTACATGGAAAAAGTTTCATCCCGCGGGTTACCGAGCCCATATGAACAAATTGAAACAAATCGACGGGGCTCATATGAAGAGACCGTTAGTGGTTCTTTACTTCTATTTTACTTTTACACTTAAATAAAGGTATTCTGTCATTCATCCATCCATCCATCCATTCATCCAGCCAACCAAACAGCCACCCACCCACTCAATCACTTACCCACCCATAAATACGTTGTGACCATAAAATCGACACGACCACTCTTAACATGCAAGGTTTGTTTTGAAAAACAAGGCACGTGATCAAGGCTTTTCTTAATTAGTTCTGTGTTTTGACCGTGGACGCTTTCTTTTTAGTGTTCTCGCTGTGAAAAGCTGTCATCTTTGCGCTGTCGAGGCAATATCCTTTTTGACTAGTAAGTTACTTCTGGTCTTGCCTAAATTTTTTATGAAAAAAATTGTATTCCCTACAACCAATAAGTCAATGTTATATTTTTGTAAATTAAAGTACACATAAACGTTCTCGTGCCTTGTCTTGTAAGGATTTCTTTGTCATAGCTTGTCTACAGCATTGATCTCTGACTCCTGACTTTTCTATCAGTCAATGTATCATATTTTACATGGTTTGATTATAAAATTATTGATAATAAGTGTAATTTTCATTTTGATTTATTTTTAGGGAGTTTACCCATAGCTATAACCTTTCAACTTCCTTTTCTACAAGCATCTTTTCCCCCTTATTTTTAGTTTTTAACTGTATATATAGCTTGCTTGCGGAATAAATAAAGTATGTTAAGTATCTGTATGTATTGTTTTAGTGTAATCCTTGTCTCAATTTTGAAAAGTCGGAAATAAATCGAGCGGATAAGCAAAGTAATTAACACAAATCAAAGAGAAAATAGAAATTGGAGTGTTTAACATTTGGAAAAACACCAAGAAAAAGACGAAAGATAACTTTCAAAGTTTAACTTTAATGAGAACTGCTCCAGAATGGTTATACATCACATTAACAGCAATGCATGTTTCAACTGACATGTTCTTGGAGGCTTAACTTCAGCATGATCGATTAATTATCTTCACTGAGCCTTTCACGTGAGTCTTAAAGTCGCGCCACTGAAACACGTTCCCCTCCCCCGTCAGGCACGACTTGGACATGCGCATTATTTCTTGGTCTTTAACCACATGATCCCAGATGTTGACACCTGTCATTTCACCCATGAAACTTTGATTGGCATCAAAGGATCCTGCTACTGAATCTTGATCCTGTCCTAGAACCAGTACACCTCCGCCACGGATCCTGCGACCTATGACAATATCAAACGAAATGTAAGATCAACCTTCCAAATTTATTTAATTAGTAGTTTTCGTTTTTCTGTCGAGCAATCTTTTAAACATAAAAAGAAAAACAAATATAAACTTAAAGACGTTCTTATCACTTTTATGATGACCTTGATACTCATCCTTTTCAACGAAGCTGTACTTGTCAAACAGACTTAAAGGGCTTAATCAGAATTGTGTTGGTATGAGAACGTCGTTACTCATTCAGTGTGTTTTATCAAGTCCCAAAGTATTTAAAAAAAAAATAGCCAAAATTGGTACTCGAATGGTAACAGTCCAAAGTAGAAGATTTTACCTGTTTTAAGGTTTTTACCAGAAGCCGCAATCGTGCCATCTTTGTACAACTTCCATGATCCAGTGGTATTCTCCCAAGCACAACAGATGTGGTGCCACTTTCCATCGTTTGCAGATACGGATGTATAACCACTAAATAAAACAGCAAATACGTTGATATCACCCTTCTGGTGTGTTTATTAATTATTCTGATTGATGCTGTTAGTTTAGAGTTCGTAACCAATTTTACTGCTACTCAATCTGGTTAGTTTGCCTCCAAAGATCTCGAAAGCTCTCCTTTTGGTTAATTTTGCTTATACAACGTAGAACACTGCTTTAAATTATATATATATTTCAATGGGCCACGTTCGATATATTAATATTCTAGCATGGCTCCGAGGCTTTCGGGTCAAAATTGCAAATTTTTAAAGTTTCTTTTGTCTCTCAATTCCCAAAAGAGAATTAGATGCAAAGAAAACAACACCAAATATAGAAGTTTGACCTGAAAGCCTCGGAGCCATGTTAGAATATTAATATATCGAACGTGGCCTATTCATTTGTAATCCGTTTTCTACCTGGGAAGAATAAATTTTTCGAGTTATTTCACAAGAGTTTGTAGTTGTCATGCAGCGCGTTGAAAGCCTTAAATTAAAATTTTGATAGTCAGGTGACAACAACTAAGCTCTAAACGCTAAGGACAAGGAATTTTCTATTTTTGTGCGACTAATCTCTGCAACTGGTCATTTTTAAAACCAGTCAGTACTTAAAGCGACTTCATACGTGGAATTTGTTTGATCAACATTTGGCCATGGCATTAGCCTTAGATGGTTTTTGGAGATTCTTTTTGTGTAGAGAGGAAATCTAGAATACCCTGACAAAAACCCTAGGAGCAAGGCGAAAACTGAGCAATAAGAAATTCAACCCACATATGGAACCAGGCGCAAGTCGAACTCAGGCTACATCGGTGGGAAGCAAGCATTCTCACCACTGCGCCATTCCTACTCCTCAAAATTAGGATAATCAGGACAAGAACAACTTGTTGAGCATGGGTTTTCTTCATCGGAAACAGACTTAGTACCAGTGAAGAAATCTTGTATCTAACGGACTGTATTGAACTGTACTCAGTGCAAAGAAAGGTGTAAATAAAAATATCAGGCTTTAACATGTTTGTACCTGCGACCTTTGCCCACATATAATAAAAAGTTTCTGTAGCCAATCTTTATGTACCGGAGTGTATTGAGCTGTATTCATTGCAAAGAAAGGTGTTAATAGAAATGATTATGTCAGGCTTGAACATACAAAGTTTGGATGCAGGAGACCACACAACGAATAATTAAACTGTTTGACTTGTTATTGCCGGATCTCTTGGTCAAGAAATGCTCGTACCAGACGTCACTTTAAGTGTTATAAAACAAAATTGATTGCAAGGCTGGTACTACGGCACAAGGGCAAAATTTATTGGCCAATATTTCAACTAGCCCTGACTAAGACTGTCAAGACTAGCTCTCCTAGTTGAAATATTGGTTTATAAATTTTGCCCTTCTGCCGTAGTACCAGCCTTGCAATCAATTAGGCTTGAACATGTTTGTACCTGCGACTGCTCCCCAGATATAAATCAAAGTTTCTATAGTCAAGCAAGAGTAGTTCGTTGGTGCTACCAGACACAGCATAGCTGAGTGGCGTTCCTGCATTCCCCGTATCAGCGGTTTTCATCCACAGACAAAATGTCACTGCTTTGAGGCTTGGCATGCCACGTGCCATGACGTAATCACTGGTTCCTTTTCTTGGGAACAACAGAGCGTAACCTGCCCCGACTGGGGTGAAACAAACTTAAGCTTTATCAATCTTTGTCTTCACAAAAACTTTTAGCTTCTAATTTTAAAACCTGTAGTGTCTGTAATATAAACTGAGAGGACTTGAGTGGCTAAATGACGTAAGGACAAAAAGGAAAAAAAATTCTAGCAAGTGTTGTTTTTTTAATAATAGTTTATTGAAAAATAACAGCACTCTGAGACCAGTGGTGGTTGGAATTCAAATACATATATACGTAAACAGTCGAAAGCTCTTTGATTTTATCAAATACAGAAAATTACTAAAACACGATTTTTCAAGACGTAATGTAATTGTTTCAGCCGATTGCTTTTGTAAAGGGTTTACCAGTAATTTGGCTTTGTTATTAAAAATGATGTCGGCTGATACATGTGATAAGTAACTATGACTGGGTGGATCTGTCCGGAAAGCTTCACTGTAGATGTACCTTGTTTTTCCAAAGTGGTTAATCTCTGAGACATCGCTTGAACCTGCGCGGTCAGCGCTGCATTCGACTGATTTACCGTTTGGGACAAAGCTTTAACGGTTTGATTCATTGCCTTCAGTTTTTCTGTTGATGAACAAATTATACGAGAAAATTCCGTGTTATTAGTGACAAACTCGACTAAATTTAACATGCAGTTTGGTTAGAATGAGCAGGTTTGCATGCGCTTTTGTCTTGTTATATGGTGCCTGCTTAACAAGAACAAGAACAAGAACAAGGTTTATTTGTACGGTAACTAGCTAGCTAACTAAATAGTATGTGAAATATCACATCCAAATACAAACAGAAGCTGGACCCCCCAAATAACTTAAAAGCTAAACTAGTTGGGTGACCACCATTTTTGGGAGATTCGCAAAAATTATGGAATAAGAAATTTAGCATAGTAGAATTCCTGCCAAGAGGGAGAGACATTCTTTTAGCAAAATTGTGTTGCACCAATACCTTGTTTTTCCAAAGTTGTTAATCTCTGGACCATCGCTTGAACCTGCGCGGACAGCGCTGCATTCGACTTGTTCATCAAATCCAGCTTTATTCCCATGCGTTTCTCCAGTAACTGAGTTTTGTTGTTAAGTGACAAGATTTGTTCGTAGAATTTTTTATCTTTATCTTTCATGGAGTTTATTTTTCTTTCAATCTCAGCGAGCGCCTTCTTCGTTTCTTGGGCCGTGGACACGACAACCTCGTTATGATCTCCAGTAATGAACACTTTACCATCTGCGGTTGTCTTATTTACTAGAGTCGACGAAGCAACGTGAGGTAGAGCCACAAAAATTATGGAGAGATAAAAGCAAATGAAACTTGTAGTGAACATGTTGACAGAGTGAAGCCGGTTGACTGTAAGACGGAGTCACCTTAGTCGATAACGGAAAATTCTATCGATTTACTGATTTATAAAGTGAAACTAAACACGTTTCTTTTTCTCGACTGTGATGACGGCTTGATGAATAATATCATGACTGTGATGCATATAATAATGTGGTAATATTGTGTCGCGTGATTTTTAAGAATGTGTCATAAAAGATAATTGTATAATACATATGGTGTAATTGCACCTGGCCGCGAAACTAGCATATGATAACTGACCTGCTGATTGAATTTTTTTTACAAATTATTTTTTTTCTGTATCAACAATCCGATATTTACACCATCTTGGCCGTAAATCTATTGTACGTGACATTTTGTGCGTACTTTGTGAAAAAAATATTCATGTGTGGCGTTGACAGTTTCTTTTGAATTTTTCGATTATTTTGACATTTTCTTTGTAAAGCAAATTCCTTCGAAGTCAGGCAGAAACGTTGATCAAAACGACAAACCTTCTTGACAATGCTCGTCGTCAAATTTGCTATGTTTGTCTACTATGATATTGTTCTTTGTTCGTCTCAAATTTTCTAACCCAGGATGCCAAAGCCAATAATTATTTTTCAATCAAGCGAATTTGGCTTAAGCGAAAGAGCTGGCGGACACAGAAATTGTTTTGTCTTTCGCCAAGGTAGGTAATAAAAAACAATAAGGTTGCCCGGTCTTGCCTGATCTCTTTTAACCCTGATTGGCTCATGATAAATCTGTTATGTGTTCAAATTATAAGCGCGCTTTCCCTTGGTAGGGTCACTATCGCAGCTCGTTTGCTGGGAAACAATTCGTTCGAGCTGGTTGTTTGGAAAATTCTGTTCCCTGTTTATTAACATGGCTTTCGTTTCCGATGTTCGCGAATTTCAAGCTCTTTTGGATGCTTGCTTATCAGTCCGTGATTGGGAAACGTTGACGGAATCGATCCGATTCCAACAGTCGCATTACGTTGTCAGAAGACAAGTTTGCTCTTTCACAGAGTGTAGGGTCCGGAAGGAGTCGTTCACTCGTTACTCTCAAAGCCAAGTGGGTGGGAATGCAGGTAAACAGAGATATAACATCAAAAGACACGAAAATCTCGTCAGGTTCTAGAGACTGTTCCCGTATTCTGTCGGCGAAAACTCTGCTGTTCTTAACAGAATACTTGTTGTTTTGGAGGGGTGAAATAACCGCCACGAGATGTTTGGAAAGCTCATATGTTGAAGAGCCGATAGAGCTGGTTATGGGTCTGAGCGGAATATCAGGCTTGTGGATTTTCGGTAAGCCGTAGAAAGACGCTGGAGAGCAATCTGTACTATGTAGGCGGTAGTACGGTTACATTGAATCACGTAGATGAGGTTTTTAGTGTCACAGGTCAGGTTAGATTTTATGGAGCGCGTTTCGCCGGTGGAAAAGAAGGTATATGTAGTGAGTCCGTGAGAAATGTAGGGACAAGTAGCGCAGTTTTTTTATGGAGCGCGTTTCGCCGGTGGAAAAGAAGGTATGTGTAGTGAGTCCGTGAGAAATGTAGGGACAAGTAGCGCAGTTTTTGCCACAACCTGACCTGTGACACTAAAAACCTCATCTACATGATTCAATGTAACCGCTGTAATTTACAATACATAGGAGAGACGAAACGACGTTTAAAAGACCGATTTAATGAACACCGCCGTACAATAGATAACCCTAACACCAAATCTAAACCTACTACTGCCGCAGAACATTTCCTGTCCTCTCCTAACCACACTGCTAACGACATGCAATTAATACCCATCGAAAAAATCTTCTCTAACCGAGACTCTATTCGCAAGGCCAGGGAGGCTTTTTTAATTCAAAAAGGCAGAACACTAGATCCTGACGGTCTTAACATCCGTGAAGAAACATATTATCTGTTTTCTTTTATTATGTAAATTTATTATTTTATTTCACCATATGTTTATCTTTAATTCACACTGTCAACTATTTTTACGTATTTCCGGTAATATGCTACATAAAAACAGGCAGTCTTTGACTACATGTGCCTAGTGATATGAAAACTTGTATCATCTGCAATGACTACATGATACAACAACAACAAGAAACTTTATTGTAAAATAAGTATCAACTGTATGCATAATAAATGTATCGGTTTATACGGAAATCTTGCCCGTCTAAATTACTTAAGAATAGTTCGAAAAAGATTTTCCCATTTGTAGTATTCCTGGAAGCCACTAAGGTCAATAACTCGAGCAACACAAAGTCACCCTTCGAACTCCCGCTCGTACACACACATGCACACACACTCGTTCGGCCACGTGACCACTGTTCATAGTCCCGGATATCCACAGGACACCACACCATTCATCTTTCAGCTTCTAGGTGATAATTCTGGATTTTGTTGACCAAAACGTCGGGTTGTGTAATATTCAAAGTTTTTCGGTTGCTCGCAAGTGTTGACAGATAGGTAACAAAAAATTCTAATTAGTGCTGGTTTTTGTTCGATTTCGCTGAAATTTTAACACGATGAAGCTGGAATGTTAAAGAATAGATTTTACTTTTGCCGATCTTTGGAGCTTATTAACGGAGAAGTTATATATCGCTGCGAAGTCAGCGTATCAGAATACATTCTTTGCATAGAGTGCGTTTGGCGTGAAGGTGCAATCGGATATTTTTGTTTACTCAGAAGCAAAAACTATTGTAGTCGGAAAAGGACATTTCAACGACCTTTCAAACGAATATGAATTTATACATATTTGCCGAAATGAGTTTGTGGTTAAAAAAAACGTTTTTTGATCAGCGCTTTGGTTGGAATTTTTTCCCGCGAAAATGCCCCGTTGCAGTTGAGTTAAACCTTAAACATAGGAAACTTACCAACGTCGTTGAACAAACGCACATGGAGCGATCGTAGCAAAAAGTTGCCATCTATGTCATGTCTTCTCGGGATACGAAATCAAACGAACATTGCTCGACAGTGGTCTCGAGTTGTTGGCGAAAGAATACGAGAAAAACCCGAGTTACGGACACACACGTGTGCACGATAACATGGTGCCTTGAGCTCTACGAGCACTAGGCGCAAAAACCCGAGTTACGGACACAAACGTATACACGATAACATGGTGCTTTGAGCTCTATGAACACCGGGTATGAACACTAGGCCTCTACGTGTACTGGACACAAAAAGTGAAGGGGAGGACACTTCATGACATATTACACGAACGGCAAGTGTTACGGACGCACACGTATGCACGATAACATAGTGCCTTGAGCTCTACGAGCACTAGGCACAAAAACACGTGCCAATGTAAAACTTCCATTGTACCTGAAGAAGGCTGGTTTGGCCAGCCGAAATATAGTACACCTTCAAAAATCATTCTACGTTGTGTCAGTTTCTGCCTTCATATTCTTCATTTAATTTGTGAAGCCGATTAGATCACTACATTGATCCAACGTATACCAGCAGGATCATCGTTCCGGTTGCTGCTTAAACATTTTATAGTCGTTTTAACACGCACCGTTAAGCAATTTAATTATGCGAACTAACTTGAGTCGAATTTGCATGGGAACGAAGCACCGCTTTGTTCAACGAGTTAAGACGAAGTCAAGTTCATTACCCACAGGGACTTTCACTGAACCTAAATTAATCCTGAAATATTCTTTGCTCTACAGTTTACGAATACTGACCTGCGAGAAATCGAAGACTTGGAACGCGTGGCGGGAGAAAATGTAAGTAATTTACTCTGTGTTATTAGTGAATTGTATTCAACTTGCCTTTGTTTTCTAAACAGTGACGCGATACACTAATTACTGACTTTTAGCACTATATGTTTGGAATACACAACGTTGCTAACATTAATCGTTCCTTTTTTCAGAGTAATCACAATTCACCGTTACCTCTGGAAACGGTAGATCATTTATTTGACGATGTAAGTTTTCCTTTTATGATCAATTAATTATCTCTGTTGGTACATTGTGTCCTTTGTTCAATGAACTTAAGTACTTCTCTGTACTTATGTTCAGTAGAATGGCGAAGTGAATAAACTACCGTCTTGGAATCCTTTGGAAACCGTAAGTGATTTGATTTCGTATTAGCCTTTTGGAGAAAATTAAGTCGCTCAAGTGGTCTGAACAAAAGCTCACTTCTCGTTTCATTGTCGAGGAACTAATTTCGCAATTAAGTTATCAGAAGCAATCTGATCAAAAGCTCAATTCTCGTGTCAATTTTCGTTTACTTAAACGTTTTAGAGGTTTCCTGGAACTTATCGCAACGGGGATGTACTCAAGCATTCGTGTTTTGTTCTAAAAGCATTTGTTTTCAGTTAGAATCTAGGCATAATTCCTTCTTTTTCGTTGACTGATCAAACTCTCAACTCTCTTTATGATCTTTTGATGAATGAATCAAATCTCCTTTATATCTGACCGAGCGAAGACTCATTAATACAAAATGGCGGATGGAACCTTGAAATCAGAACAATTGCTGGTTTTCCTCGAATTTCAGTTTGTTTTCATTTTGTTTATGATAAGAACTTATTTATCGATCGTATAGTTTAGCTTTACACTAAGACTAGCTAATAATAATAATAAATTGTAGGATGTTCAAACGGGTTCTGAGAAACTCCCGGCCAAAATGCCTCGCAAGGAATATCACTGCGACACCTGCTGAAAAACATTTACTCGTCCCAGTCATCTAATCACTCACCAAAGAATCCATACTGGGAAGAAACCGAAAGAATGCACCCGCTGCGACAAACGGTTTGCGGACAAGTCGGTCCTTAATCGCCATCTCAAGGCACACGAGAAACATGTCGCTGAGCGCACCTTCACTTGTGGTACATGTGGCGAAACATTTCACAACCGCGCTCCCTACAACGCTCATATTCGCACGGCGCATTCAACTGCACAGCCCGCTCGCAAACGACCCGCCGCTAAAAACACAGACGCGACTGCTGCAAAAAATCTCAGAGGACGGACCAAGCAAGTGCGAATACAACGTCAGAACCATCAGCCACTCCTCAATCTACTCCTCAACCGTTGACTGCAAATGCAGGTTCTAGTTGGGAAGTTGATCCACTGCTGATTCCTTCAAACCTTGTTCCCGATATCGAAGAAAACATAGCAGAAACCTATAGGCAACATTGGCCACAAATTCGAACCAGATTTAGCCGCCACAACAGACTTCAAGACTGGTATAATTTTCGCTTGTCAAAATAGTTTTAACAAACATACGGGCGATTCTAAAAAGACCTGGCAGACTATTAATGAACTAACTTCGCGAAAATCTGGGAAAAAATCGGTGACATCTCTGAAAGTAAATGGAGTATCAATAACAAATCCAACTGTGCTGTCGAACCAATTTAATAATCACTTTGCTACTATCGGTCCAGAACTTGCTAGCAATATTGATTTCTCAAATAGTGATGGTTATCACTGGCACAGATAAACGGTTTCAGCTCCATCCGACCAGTACAAATAAAGTTCTCTCACTTTTGAATCGTCTAAACAAGTCAAAGGCAGCTGGCCTTGACAAGATATCTGCTAGGCTCATTCGGAAATGTGCAGATCTCATTTGTATTCCTATCCGTGATATTTTTAACCAGTCGATAAGTCAAGGCATCTTTCCGGATGACTGGAAATGCGCAAAGGTCACCCCACTTTTTAAACAAGGCGATCGGGACGACTTAAACAATTATCGTCCAATTTCGGTGATTTCAGTTATGGCCAAGGTCCTTGAAAGAATTGTCTATGATCAATTATATGCCTATCTAGAAGAGCACAATATAATCTGTAAATATCAATCAGGCTTTCGCGCTATTCACTCAACTGTCACGGCTCTCCTTGAGGCCACGGACACTTGGGCGTACAATATTGACCGCGGTAAAATCAACGCCGTTGTTTTCTTAGATCTAAAAAAGGCCTTCGACACAGTTGACCATGAGATTCTTTTATCAAAATTAAGCAATTACGGCATATATGGTAACGCGCACCAATGGTTTAAGTCGTATTTAGAGAATCGTACTCAAATGTGCTCCATCAATGGATCGCTCTCTCAAAGCTGTTTATTAAGTTGCGGTGTACCCCAGGGGACGATTTTAGGTCCATTATTATTTCTGTTATACATCAACGATCTTCCAAACTGTCTTTCAAATTGTGAGCCGAGGATGTACGCTGACGACACCCACCTTACGTACGCAAGTGATAATGTAGACAATATTCAGTTGCATCTAAATCAAGATTTAGAAAATGTTCACAATTGGCTGAGAGCAAACAAACTTACTCTAAATATGACTAAAACCGAATTTATGCTTATCGGATCTAGGCAGAGGCTAAGTACTCTCACAGAGTCCCCGACATTTGCAATTAATGATTTTGAAGTTAGCCAGGTCACTACTGCAAAATCACTTGGAGTGACCATCGATGACAGACTTGATTGGAATGGCCATATCGAGAAAGTAACAAAGAAAGTCGCTTCTGGTATTGGGGCCATAAAACGAATAAGGCACCTTGTCCCTCAGGCGACCTTACAACTAACATATCAAGCTTTAATACAGCCACACTTTGATTATTGCAACATTGTTTGGGGAAACTGTGGGATAACCTTACGGAATAAGGTTCAAAAGCTACAAAACAGAGCAGCCCGTGTTTTGACCTACTCAAGCTATGACGTAGATGCTGGTCACCTTTTCAAATTTCTAGGGTGGAAAAATCTAGCTTGCCAGCAACAATTTCAAAGAGCTACGATGGTTTACAGGTCTCTGCACGGGTTGGCTCCAAACTATCTTAGTTCTAGATTTGAAAGGCGAGAAGTCGCATATAACCTAAGGGACTCTGAAAATAAACTTAATGTTCCATTACCGCGCACAAACTATTACAAAAACAGCTTCAGCTATAGTGGCGCCATTCTCTGGAACAGTCTTCCTTGTAACTTAAGGGAAGCAGAGTCCCTTGGGCAATTTAAACGATTACTCAAAGA
>JAHPZR010008415.1:0-5000 GCA_019787425.1 Platygyra sinensis
TTTTTTTTCATTAAAGATAGAAAAAAGAACCCCAAACAGATTAATAATAAATCGTAAAGTAATCAGTATGGTCAAGGATGGAAAAGATTAACTCGGACGACAAACCGGCGACGAACTGATTTAGGCTAAACTTCTCAGATGCATGGGCAAACCGTAACGTGACTCCTTTAAACTATACGGCTCTTGAATAAGTACAAAACATCGTGCTTATCATATTGTCCAGTGTTACAAGTCTCGACCTAACGGAAATCAAATTACAAAACACAACCGGCCTCTAGAAGATTAGAATACCGTGAGGTAAGGTTCGTATATTTTTAGGTGGGTTAGTATATCGGAGAGCGGACGGGAAATGATACAGCTCTACCTACAAAGGAGTTGAACCTCACTGTCTACGTGTATTCTTTACCTCTTGTTTCTGAAGGTACTGTTCGCGCGAAATGTTGATCAGAGAAGTGTCACGTTCGAAAAGGCGTTGGAGATGGGAAAAGAATATCACAAGAGAACCAAGGTTAGTGTAGTCCCCAGTCTCCTCTCACAGGTGAGGGGCTGTGCTTAGTTTGCTGGACTCTGGAACGAGTGGTCTGGGCCGGAGCCCTACTGTTGTGTTCTTGGGTACGCTCTCGTGTCACGGTGCTACGCGCCACCAACAGGGCTGAATAACGTCTGCGCATGTGCGAGATCTCATGACTCGGGCTGGCGCCAACGGCCTGGGCACTATAACAAACCTCGAAAACGTGGCGATTGAAATTCCTCGTCAGGCCACCTCAGGCGACCTTGTCGTGTTTCTCCAGCAGGTGATCACTTAACAGACCAGCAAGCCCACTTACTGGGCTTTCCATGTGCCTCAAAGAACAATAGGACGGACGTAAATAAAACCCAAAACCCGGCGTAACTCGGATGTCATCTCGTAAGTCCTCGATAAATCTCTCGTGTTTACGCGCTGTTTTCACCAATTGTACAAGCTTTAAACCCCAGTGTACAAAAGAGTATGTGTCAATCAATGGTCGAGGGAGCTAGTGTAAAGATATCTTTCTACCGTTTTCTGTGTGGCCCTACCTTTTCACCATAAACCGGGAACCATACGAAACTTTTTTAAAACGCCGCCATTTTTTTGAGGTTTGTTATGGTGCCCAGGCCGTTGGCGCAGGCGGGAGCCATGAGATCTTGCACATGCGCAGACGTTATTCAGCCCTGTCCGCGCCATCAAGGTATATTGGGTACTGCGAGAGGGACTGGGCAGTCGTCTGTGATGGATCAGCATACCGTAAGAAGCAATACTCGTAGTCGCTTCTTGCTAAGGATTCCAGAAATACTAATCTGTCGAGCAAAAAAACCTCCAAGAGGGCCTTAATACACTAATTCTGTCGTGTAATAATCTCTCTAAAAGCTGAAGTAAATTGTGTTAAGTGAACTTTATCAACATGACACCAGCGTGGAACAAAGAAAAAATCCCCGACAGGAATCAAACCCATGACCTCCCGAACACCGGGCGGGTGCTCTATCCACTGAGCTACGAGAACTCGTAGAGAGCGAGGTCATTCAACTGAGTTCACTTTTTACTTTTCATCATCGAGCTTAAAAAAAATACCGTCTTTTTTCATTTACCACACTCACAATGACAGTGCTGATCTTAGCAGTATGCAGGATGCCTGTCACATATGAACTTAGTTAAATGACTTTGCTCTTCATGAGTTCTCATAGCTCAGTGGATAGAGTGGCCGGGGGTTTGGGAGGTCATGGGTTCGGTTCCTGTCCGGGATTCAGATTTTTTTTTTTGTCCGACGCTCGTGTCCTTTTGATTACCGAGCTTAAAAATTTACCATCTTTATTCATTTACCACACTGAAGTAAATTGTCTGTGATTATACAGTTACATATATCTTGGTGTAGTCTAAGACTTGTGTTTTCAAAGTGAAACACCGCATTTTTTGTAGAACTAACAACATTTCATTGTGATTTCAGGCTTTGATCCTCCGTGGTGCGATTCTTCGTAACCAAATTGTCGTTAAAGTAAGTACTTCTACTGTTAACGTTCAACTCCATGTCATTTTCAATTATGCGTTCAAGGTTCTGTTTCCCCAGAGCACGGGGAGTGAGGCTCTCGCGGTGCGCTCGTCTCCGGAGCGAGTAGTCTGGGCTTGAGCCTTGTCTGGGGACATTGTGTTGTGTTCTTGGGTAAGATACTTTAGCCTCACAGTGCCTCTCTCCACCCACGTGTATAAATGGGT
This sequence comes from Platygyra sinensis, assembly GCA_019787425.1. Taxonomy (NCBI): domain Eukaryota; kingdom Metazoa; phylum Cnidaria; class Anthozoa; order Scleractinia; family Merulinidae; genus Platygyra; species Platygyra sinensis. Next base: position 2,228 of record JAHPZR010008415.1, read on the forward strand.
AGCGGCGAATTTAATGCTGGGGGTAACCCTGCGATGGACTAGCATCCCACAGATATTCCTAGTCGCCTCATGCTACAGAACCGGAGAAAAGCTCCGGCCTGATGAGCCACTTGACTCGTATACAGACTTAACCTTTTTGCATTTTTTTTTCAGAGCCCCCCACGAGAGCCCAGCTCTGGTGATGTGTCCATGCCAGTTGCAAGATAGAGGTCCTAGGGATGAACAGCGTCACTATGAACAATATTTCGTCTTTTGCTAGTCTTTTCGATAACATCAGATTTCTGTTTGTAAAGAGACATTTTAAACGTGTTGACGGTATGTGAAACAATATAAAACACAAAAGGTAACCCTTTCACTTCTGGAGCCAAGCTTCAAGAAATTAGGTAAATAAGTAAAGAGAACTGTGCAAAGTCGAAGAAAGCTCTTAAATCGTCCAAATAGCTGCACTCGTTCATTGTTTCAGATTCTGTGGATCAGCCTGGATCTCATGTCAGAATTGTTGTGATAAAATGTGCTGAGTTGAACGGAGTCAAATCATGTTGAACTTAGAACTTACGCCTGGTAAATAAATTAGCTTTATAACTAGGGCTGACTTTTGCTTTTTTTACCAGTCCGAAAATAACCTGCGATCAGGCGTCCCTTATATTTTTTGTCGCGGCGGGAACTTGACTATTTGTCTGTTGCTAGTCCAGAATCTGGACTTTTCTCTGATTGGTCAAGAAACAAAAAGGTACTTAGAACTGAGCCATGATTGGTTACCTTAGTGGCGGTGTGATTTCCGGTAAAAAAAATCCCGCGTGCTCATGAATTCCATCGTGACGTCTGATGAGGCGAGCGAATAGAGCGAGTTTTTGTCAGCTTTAAATTAAATGCTTCTCTTCAGAGTTTTGTTCACAAAACTCTAAATGATGAACAAATAGAATGCATTCATAGAATCGCATGCCATGGGAGAGATATTTTGGCGGTGCTACCGACGGGATTAGGCAAGAGCGAAAAATACGTATTACCACCGTTTTCGTTGATACGCGACTTTCGAAAATAAAACACCCGCGGAAACCTTTCAAAAATTTCCGTCAATCATACATGTTATGGACAGATCGGATCGAAATCCACCAATCACAGCCCGCTAGCAAGACGTAAAGAAGGTCTGAAGGTCACACCAATGGCTGTGATTGGTGGATTTCGATCCGATCTGTCGATAACACACAAGACTTCCGGTAATTCTGCTTGATTATTCGCGCGTGACAGATATTTTAATTAGGGGGGGCAGACAAATAGTCCAGTAATTGTCTCAGGCGTACCTTCCCGCCGCGACAAAAAATATAAGGGACGCCTGATCGCAGGTTAGTCCGAAAAAAAAAAACTTGTTTGACTGTTGTCAATGTGACGCAGTGTTGAGGAATCCGATCCTTAAATCCACTCAAAATTATTGCTTTAGCGATAGCCTCGAGGAAGATGTGTATCAGCCGGTATATTTTTATGGTCACGTGACGCCTGTCACGTGACGTGGCGTCACGTGTTACTTTCTCGTACAATAGAAAGTAGCATTTTAGTTGTCGGTGAACTTGCACTATTACCACACGCGTTCGGATTAAATTATAACTTGCTAACAACTGAGACGAAGTAAATAAAGAAGCCAGCAACCCGATTTATGTTACATCATGATACTGTCGCAGGTTGTAACGACGTAACGGCGGTGTTGCTGGCTAAACTTGCGTGACGCGTGACTTGGCAAGAAAGGTGACGTATTGGTCACGCCAAAAGATAATTTTAGCTCTTCCTCAGTGCTCAGTTTAGTTTTGTTTGGTTTTGTTACATTTAATCTTGTTCGCTTTGTAATAAGCTTCATAATCATCGTTTATTTTGTTTCTTTTTTCCCTGTATGAGTGGTTTGTAGCTTGGTATAAAAAATATATAGTGTAAAGTTCATGCGGTAAAGAAAGGGGAAAAATAACTAAATTATATATGCGTCTGACGCGAAGGAAACTCCAGGAAACTATGTGTACAGCTTTGATGTTGGTCACCAGAGAGCTGGGTGCGAAAAACAATAAAAGGTAGCAAACATTTGAAATATTTCGACTGAAGTGCTAAAAATTTTTCAACCTTGTTTTAAGTAGAGAAGAGAAACTGAATTATTTAGAGTAATTGTCTTTGTAAATGGTTCTGTGGGCTATTTCGGAAAACCACAGGATAGCTACTTCAAAGTCTGGTTAAATAGCAGAAGGTCTTTTTTGAAATTAATATCAGATCCAAGTTTAACTTTGCCTGTTTTCATGGCGATTAAACAGCGCTTACGAAATAAATCAAGGAGGACGAGGAATCGACAAAACGCTGTTAAGATATTCTTGTTTTTGCAAAACACTTTTCTGTCGAGTAAATTTGCTTCGATTTTTCAAACGTGTTTCAGACGAATCATTAATGCTTTGTACAGACATCAGCTATAGCCTTAATTTTTAAGGTCTTTAATAATTGATGTGTTACCCGCTGTTATTAGACGTGCTATTTACATAAGGTGTTTGATATATCGAGGAAAATTCTGAAAGGTTGATGTTAAACCTGTGTGTATGTTCTTCGCGGCCACAAGCTAGCTGCTTCCTATGTGAAGTAAGTAGAAAAGTGATTTTAATTTAATTTAAGGCGCTGTTTCCGTCGATAAACCATGTTCAAAAACGTCCACGCTGTGTGATACCACCAAAGATATCAAAAGTTATCTTAGTGCACCGCGCGAAGTAAATTAGAATCAGAAATACCGTCTGTTGAAGGTTTTTCTCAA
>JAHPZR010008415.1:10000-82500 GCA_019787425.1 Platygyra sinensis
CAGTGAGTGTGGGTTTGTAAAGACGAAAACACGAGAGCAGTGCTCATCAAATTAGTAACCATAGCTTGCTGTAGTTTGGAATTTCGCACGGTGCTTCGCATTGACCTCACATAACTCCACATAAACGGGTGAGTTTCTTTTAGAGTGAAACGTCGTTGCTTTATTCTCGAAATTTTTGTTTAATAAGCCACAAATATGGTGCTTGTTAATCTCAAATGTTGTCATGTGACTTCGAAGATATTCAAGTATGTTTTAATTATGTTTCTCCCAATGTTTTCGATCATTTTGAGTATCACATTTTTGCGTAGAATTCGCTCCTCCGTGATTTGTTTGGATTTAATAAGAGTCTGTTTGTTGTTTGTAACAAAAACGTTTCTTCTGGCTTTTTATTTTAGCATTTATACTCCGATGTGGAAAGTTCCATATATGTGTTACATCAGAAGCTTATCATAAGCTTCTGGTTACATTTACCTTGTTGTTTCCAGTGCGTTTAGGTTTTCTAACCTTTGGTGTAGTTTTTTTATTGTTTATTTTGCACAATAGTATACATAAGCGCCATGGCAGACGGATTATTTATTAATATCAGGTTTTCAAGTGTTTCTGTGTCTCACTTCACTCAAAAATGTTCGGACCTTCACACTGAACAGCAGCAACTTCGAGAGTGTTTTCCGGTGAAGCCCATTCACAAGATTGTGAGTGACTGGGCTGTCCCCGGGTCTCATGAGGTTTGATTTAATTTTCAGAATGAATTAAAATTAATAGCTTATTTTGAGTGATGTTGTAACGGAGAGCAGTATCGTGTCGAATCGTGGTGGCGATCATAATAAACAATCTCTGGATTCGCTACCGACTGATTGCGATTATCGAGATTAAAGGTTGAAACAGATAACACAAACAGACCGCCTACCTCATCTTGATATCTTATTATAATGAGATAACTGAATGCAATAACTTTTCATTACGTAACGCTCACTTTTTCTTGATTTTCTTAATTATACTTACATTAAATTTGGCCATCATGAGTTTAATATCGCTAAAGTCTTACGTACTCTTTATTTGTCACAGTGCATCAACCCTTTAAATTGTAAGCAACAGTTTACTGACGGCAGAAACTTTTCGTTCAAAAATTTTACCTGGAAAAATTAAGAGAGTTTTCCTCTCTTACAAGTCTTAGTGTTGAACTGTGTTTTGCGCGCAGGCATAACCATCCACTCGTATAATTCGTCTGATGCCCACCCTAATACACACAAAAGTATTCTCACGTCATGCTTCGAGCGCGTGCTAATGAAGTAATATATAAACTGATCAATGATAGAGCAGATGGCCTTTGCTAAAGCTTTGCCTGAATTTAATGATCTTGGATGTTTGGTGACCCCTATTTTTCTTTTGTTGGATCATTTTCTCCACCATTTTTCTACGTTTAGCGAAAAAATGAGGAAAATCTATTGATTAGAAATTTATAACTTTTCAAAAGGCACCATCGAATTCCGCTTGTTTTAGCTCGTCGTTCATCTCTGCGACGGTTTCAAATGCCTCTTGAAGGGTTACGTTTTGCAAAAAAGTTGGCAACATTTGGACTTACTGAATAACGCAACGGAATCACAAAATATTACCAGGATAGTTAGTCTCCGTTGATTCATCTTTGATATTTTAAGCTTAAAACCCCGGAGATCATATTGATTCACGCCGCCAATTTCTCAAAATCAGCTTGTTTTCCACACCGCTTCGTCTCTGAAACGAAGTCTGTGGCCCCCCATTTTTTTTTGTTTTTGATTTCTGAAACAATACAGTAATACATTATCTGTCCGAAGTAGAAGTTTGAAAAAAATATATCGGGCTGAACATTTTCACGCGGATGTTTGTTTTATTTGACGTAAAATCTTTCTCGTGGCCATTTTTATAGTACTGAAGCACATTATACTGCGACGCATTAGAAAAAATACTTGCATGTCCTAGTACCCAGTTTAGGGTATTGCCGGAGCCGAACTGAAAAAAATCTAAAAGGGAGAAATTGTTGTGTTTCGGAATTAGGACAAGTCATTATTTATCGTCTGGGGATGTCGGAGAAGTTTCGGGTAAAGACCGTAATATTTCACGATGGTCGCTTGTTAGGGCTTTTCCTCCCTCAAGTTTCTTAAATTCGATTTTGGCTTACAGAGGAGAACTTATATTTTAGACTGGAGCAAGACATTAGAACATGGTAATTGAAGGAAATTTTTCTTTAGATTTTTACCATTTCAAAGGTATTTTCGATTTTTCTGGAAAGTATGGTGACGTAAATGACACCTACTTTTAGTAAAAACACTTAAAATTTAAAAAGCAGTGTTCAAAACGGTATAGGCATTTTAATTTTGTCACAGAAAAACAATATTTACCGTGAAAACCGCATCTCAATCGGATAAAACGGCGTGGAGTTACAGGTAGTTAAAGAAATTCAAATTTTCCGCCACATGATCATGTATGGTCAAACTTTAGGGTTTTTAAACGCAAAAAACATGAAAGTATTCGCAAGGGAGTAAAGACAAAGCTGCATAGAGCGGCTTTCATTTGAGTGTCGAAAAGTAATTGGTTTTGCACTTTCTACGCTATATGATTGGCTTAAAAAATTCGCGTCACTTTTTCATCCAATCAGAAGTACAACCAAAACCAATCGTGACGCGTTCGCATGCATTTTCCCGCGCTTTGCGTCAGCTACCTATGATTAATTTGAGTTTTGATTGGTTCACTGTATTGTCTGTTTTCTTAGCGATTGGCTTGAGTAATTACTTTTGTTTTGGTTTTACGACACTCAATTGAAAGCCGCTCTAAAATCAAAATTGTAGTTTAGTCAAAAAACTAGATGTAGCAAGTAGCGCTGTTTCACCTTTTTACAAATTTTAATGACCGGAACAGGAGGCTACATTCGATTTTACACCAGAACACTGTGACTGACCAAGTGCTTGGAAATTGCAAAGTTTCCTTTTTCGAAAAATATGAAAATATGTGAATACAGCAGTAGTAATCAGCAAAGTTACGATGACGCTTTCTTTAATCATCCAGCGCGCGCTCGCGCTTCCCTCCATACCCCACCCATGCTTTTTTACACGTCAAAACTTTACAAACACCTTCCCCCGTTCGCAGTTTATCTTGCGCTTACGAGGTCGCTTAATCTCCGCACGAAAACGACATGATGTCGGAAGCTTATACCAGAAGCGTTTTTGCGAGATTTTGTGATAACAATTGGGAGAAGGGGAAAGCTTTTGTAAAAACTTTTTACGTCAAAAAACCTATGTGGGAGAAGGAGAGGAGCGCGAGCGCGCGCTGGATGACGTGTTTGGGATTTGGGTAACGGTACGATCATGCTGCGAAAAGCGAATTGAGACAAAACTTTGCAAAAGTCGCTAAAATTCTCCGACTGTCACAAAAGGATTCGAAAACACATTCGGCCAAGTTGTAGAAAAACCTTCCGACCTGATTTTGTGTTTGTTTGGTTTCGTGAAAGCAACGAAATTTAGAGATTCGAGCGAATATTCGCAGTGCGTTCAAAATGTTTTAGCAAAGAGTTGCCTCCCTTTCTTTACTTGAGCGCGGCAAGGCCTAGGTACGAGGGCTACAGTGTAACACAGGAAATTAACGCAGGATTTGTAAGCAGCAGTTTTCCCAGTAAAACCTCGTGAGCTAAGAGATGATAACATGAGATAAAGGTAAACTATTCATTCTTTTCGTTCCTTTATTTACTCTATCCCTACTCAGCAAAATTGTGTGCTCCCTGTGGTCAGACTCGCCTTTCGAAAACTTTTGCAAACTGGCCAAAAAAGCAAAAACAAGAAGAAATTATCAAAAACAGGTTTTGGTTATGATTAAGCATTGTTTGGGAAACTGACAAATTAATCGACACCAGAGTAAAGAGTTCTTACGTATAAAGCTTAACTTTTCTCTGCAGAACAAACGCAAAAGTTTACGCGTGCAACCAGGGCGAGCAGATGTTATTCATTCACAGCACGAAATTACATGTAAAGAAATTTTCGACCCTGAAAAACACACCTTTTCCATTAACTCGGAGCGTAAAAGTACATAGAAAGGCCCTCGTTCTTCTTCCCTGAATTATTCCCCTGCCATCGCTGTGAAAAATCCGCAAGAGAATCTCGCAGCTCTCACCATTTTATCACAGAACGTGACAACATCCAGTCGAGAACCCGTGACACGTGCTTGGATCAGGGTGACGCAATTTGTTCTAAAAATAGAAAAATTGTCCCATATCATAGGTGCGCGCAGATCCCAAGACTTACGGTCTCCGTTCCCGATTATGGCTCTTGGATGCTTTAATTTAATATTGAGATTATTCTATGTTTTTAATGCGCCGATGAGACAAAAACTGTTTACAAGAATCAATCATTCTCAATGAAAAATAGTTATTTATTTTGAAGACTTATTGTGGTCGCCCGAGGCAACGACTGAGAGTATTATACCAACCTCATGCTTTGCACACAACTTCAACTCGATTCTTCACCCACAAAACCGCCTTTTTTGCCTTTCTTTAAAATTAAAAACTACTTGTCTGGGAATAAGAAAAATAAACATTTTTCTTTTTAACTGTCCATGGAAAGCAACGCTTATCATATTACTGATTAAGTCTTTTGAACTAACAGAAAATTAATTAAACACATTTAAAAACTCATTTTTAACTAATTCCACGGGATCTTTCAGGTATGCCGCCTCGGAAACATATATTGTGAAAAGAAATCCATTTAACGGACCAGGGTTTTGGAAATTTACATTATGTGTCAGTTCATGAGGCGTTCTTTCGTCGACATTTCCTTAGGAACTCATAATTAGGAAAACATTATTCGCAACGATTAACAATTTGAACAATTCAATGTTCGTTGATCATAACTCAAGTCCGGCTGAGTCGACACCTTGTTGGCAAGTAATCTGCATGATTTTTATTAACTTTTCAACCTCGTTCGACAACGACCACTGCGTCATGACGCAAAGGCAGCTGAAAATTACATCGTGCGAGCGTTCCTCCACAATAGTCTCATTACGCACATGGGATTAAGGAAATACGAAAGCGCTCTCAACCAAAGTAACTAAGATTATTGCATGTAAATTTTCAGTTATTTAAAATTGCAAATGAGCCATAGGTGTTGCCAGTCACGGGTATGAAAATCTGTTTACCGGCGAATGCATGACGCCTTTACGACGATTTTAAGAGACGCGGTGTGGTTGCGACGCTTCAAGTTCTCAGGTTTTCACCTGTGAATGGAAATTAAAACATTTTTCTTTGTCGAGTGGCGCACAGAACTAAGGTATGCTTAAAGTTATTTGCAATACTTTTGTTTTGTATTGTCTTTACAACATGGCGGTTATCCCGGTTACTTATAGTCCGTGTCGGGAGGATGATCATCCACTCTTGAATTAAAACTCTACTCAAGAGCAAAGAAAGTCATTTTCAACGAGGAAATTGAATTTCTTTTAAACTAACAATTAAGCTCTTAGTAACGGTGCTGGTGTAGAGTACATGTACATGTGCCAATATCTATCTACACAGTCGACAGCGAGGCAAAGCTTTTATCGAGAGCGGTTTTGCTTAAACGCTGTCTCGAAAAGTAAGATAAAAACCTTTCATGTCTTAAAACAAACCTTTTCGTTGACAAGACGATAAAAGAAACTGTTGTAAACTGTTAAAATTTTATATTTCAGCCTAAAGTAAACGAAAAACTGATATATTTCTGTGAAAGGGTATTAGTTGATAAATATCTTCGTTTCTAAGCTCTGTTGGTTGATTTATTTTGGTTATTTCCACGACTGAAAACGGCGATAACATGACCAGAGATTTATCCTGGTGGTCTATATGGTTTTCATAAACTGCAACCAGGAAAATTCTAGTTTTTAAAAGCGTTCGATATCTCTAGTCGGCTATTCCGGTTTGAGAATATTACATACTGGTTTATTAAGTGTAGCGCAATTTCAGGCCCTATAGTCATTTACACATGTGATTGACAAGGAAATGTTGTTGGTGACTGGGCGAGCGTTCATCCGTGTAATGACCGTATTGAACTGAATGGAAAGTGGATGCATTTACAGGCATCTCGTTTCGCCAAGTTGGTGAAATTGAATCTCGCATTGAGGTACAACAACGCAAATTTGAGGAGGAATTTTTCAGCCGGGAAAGCCAGTTTAAGCGTTCTCATTACTTCATGTCTGGCATTAAGTCCAGGGCCGGGTTGTTCAAAGCCCGATTAAGCTAACCCAGGGTTAGCGAGAATTTTGATTTCAGTTTTGTAATTTTTTGGTGAGGTGTTCTGTTTATATTGTTTGCCCTTCAGTTTTGAGCTGTAGCAATCTCAAACTACACGAAACATTAGAGGTAAAAAACATTTATAAATAAGAAAACGTAATGCTTCAGTTAACATTTAACCCTGGGTTAACGTTAACCGGCTTTCGAACAACCCGGCCCAGGCAGGAAACTTGACAATAAGATCTGATATGTTCCTGGAATCATAAAGTCAACGTCATTAAAGGGTCGTATGTCTTAAATGTGAAGGCGAAGTCTGAAATTTGACATGCTTTCTCACTTCTTTTTGCCTTCTGAAGTTTGAAGCAATTTTTTTGGGGCAGTTTCACAGTAGATTTCGAAAGGGCATCATGAATTTTTAAGATGATTTTAAAAATTGTGTATACTTGGTAAGAGATAGATAGTTATGAGGTAAATGGAAAAGAAATAAATATTTAATGACAACATGAAATTAGAAAGCGAGACAACAACACCAATAACAAGTCACGTTATTTGCATGTCCAAAAGTTGTACATTATTTCAGAAGCAAACAAGACTACCATGATTTCCTGCCGTCGAACTTCATGGGAACAGGGAACAAAACTTTCGTTATACGTCATCCCATCCAGGGGGGGTAGAAATACTCCTAGTCGCTTCATGCTACAGAAACTGAGATAAGCTCCGGACTGATGGGCCACCTGGCTCGTATGCAGATTTAACTTACAGACTTAACGTACGAAATTAGTCAGAAGAATTACATGTTTGACCTTCGGACTCCAATATAACATTGATGTATTAAGATAGAACGGTACTCCGTGTTCATTTTTCTTATTTGCATGGCTCAAATAAAAGTCTGTTTTTCTCCGCTTCGCTAAAAAAAAAACTCATGTCCAGGACTGCACGTGAGTATTTTATTGCTTCCATCGCTAATACATTGTTTATCTTATTTTAGAATCACTTCTAAATTACACAGTGATGAGAGAGTCGATAAAAAAGGAAAAAACATGCTTGTAGTTATAGCGAAGCAAGCGGAGCCCCATACCCATATAGGAAAAAAAGAAATTTCTCATGATTATCATGCCTAGCGGTATTGCTCGTGAGCGCATGGGAGATTATTCAAACTGGAAACAGAAGGCCAAACAACATAAACGCAAAACCTCACCATGAACGCAAATCAAAATTCTCGCTTATCCTGGGGGCTTTAAAACAATGTATCATTTTCACGTGACGTCATCACTTTCTAAATTCTAAAACTAAAGATCCGCCAAACTTTTTATCTTCATCAGGCATAAGAGGCGGCATATTTACATCTGTTTATAATTTTACAGCTTCCATAGAGGGTTTTGAATTTCCGGGTTCTAGAGGTGCGTGACACAACGCTACGATCGAGTTTGTTTAAAAATATATACTTATCTCATGATTTTGAGCCCTCTTAATAAGGCCCGTTTACACGTGTCCGGACAAATTTTTGCACGGATGAATTTTGCTCCTGGATCGACTGTTTACATGGATCCGTGCAAATTCTGTTGCAGTGGTGTTTACACGGATCCATGCAAAGTTTAGACCAGACGCTGCATTTGATTCCAGGTCATAACCGCGCTATCTGAGCAAAAACGTGCACGGTTCAGGTGTTTACACGAGTCCGTACAAATATGGAACCGTGCCGGTCAAAAAGTTGACCTGCTTTTTTCAGGTCCCAAACTTGCACACTTAGCCGTTCAAAAATTCGTCCAGTTCCGCCGGTCCCGTGTACACCCAAGGTGGGACCGTGCACGTTTTTGTCCGTGCAAAGATTTGTCCGGACCCTTGTAAACGGGGCCTTAATTATAAGAAGTTAGAGCATCAGGAAATGTGCTTATGCAAATGCTTGTTTTTTTCAGTACTGATAATCAGAGGCCTATATAGCCAAAGTATAAGTTCCAGATGTTTACACTATGTTCTGGCCGCCATATTGGTGTACCACGGAGATACACCAACATGGCGTTTCCAGACTGGCCTCTGTAAATTTCTGCGACATATTTCGGCGAATATCTGAAGTATTGGAAACGGACAGGCCTACAACTTGGAGAAGTGTCTTATTTATTCATCTCCTATAACATCACAATTTCTTAGCCTTTTACACTGGATGGTTTTCGATTTTTATTATATGGATCCGAAACTGTTATATATTTTGTAGACCTGAAAATTGGAACTTGAACCACCTGTATAGCCCGGTTATTAGTAGTGTACTATGTATACTATATATAATAAGCATTTATATCGCGCAAATTCCATGTGAATATGATCAAATGCGCGTAACAAACAACTTGATTATGATACAAATTTAACATAACAAGTTAACATGGTTAAGAAGCCCAACTGGCGGGAGGCTGACCAGTTGGCTATTTACACGGCGTGGAGGAGTTGAATTCGGGGCCACCGAAGACAAATCTATCCAGTGGCAGGGAGGAGGATTTGAACCCGGGACCTCTGATTACAAGTCCAGCGCCCTACCACTAGACCACGCTCGCCTCCAACTATGGTTTCTATTGTGTCAACAAAAAAGCGATACAATAACGGTCTCCAGTGCTCTGACATCATCTTTTGAACGGAGAGAAAAGCTCTCCTCCGTTAACTATAATCATCATTTAGTGTCATAAGCTTAGTCCTATTCAGTATAAAAACCAAATTAATGCGCGCGCTCGATTGGTCAATCCGCTATGGTTTATTGTATCGGTAAACTCATGCAAAAATTGCGCGTCTTCTGAATTGTTATACAAAAGCAATAGACCATAAGTTTCTATGATTTGTAGGCTGATTAACCACTTGGGGTGTTGAAAGAACGCTCGAAGAATTCTTCTCGTGTTCTATCAACATCCCACGTGGTTTATGAGCCTATAAACCATAGAAACTTGTGGTCTTTTGCTTAAAAATGTAACTTACCTAAAATCGACTTTCAAATTTTTGCGGCAGCTTAGTTCTTTTCCTTACCAGCTTTCTGTATTTAACTCACCCCCAGATACAAGTTATTTCTTTATTTTACTTAACTGAGAATTAAGATACAAGAGCTGAACAAGCATAAGAAAGAATATTAGAAAAAAAAAAAAAAACAAAAGACGAAATGACATTTTAAGGGAAATAACTCAGTAAGATCCTCCCTGAACTTGCGTAAGAGCAAACAGTCATGTGCTAATTATATTTGAGCCTCAACATTTGTTGTTCAAAGTTGCCAGGTGCAGTGTCAACCATCATAAAAAAAAAACAGTGGGACAGTCTGATAAATCATATTTATGCCAGGCAAATAAGACTCAGACTTGCGCAAGAACCATTATTTGCATGTCTTCGTAAAGGCACCTCCGTTACATTTTGGCATAAAAAATTATGAGCCTCTTAATGTAGGTGAAAGTTATGACATGGTGTATATTGAAAATAATCACGTTCCTTTCTTATTGACGTCCGTTTCTCTATAGATTCGAAATGTATCACTTCAATTTTTTCAAATCTATTGTTTCATAGCACGAATTTTCTTCGCAAGCAATGTTTTACCCTTTTTGTTGAATTGTCAGGTTGGTGTTTTCCTTGTGTAAGTAATGCTATAGCTAGCCGGGAAGTGAAATGAAGATAAGTACAACTCTTGACCCACGGATGTACTTAAACAGTATTGAGTAATATCATTCTAACACCACTACATATTTCGCTATGAGCCAGTATCACCGAGATTCCATTGACTTGTATCCACGGTTGTGTTGTTAAAATCCAACAAAGAAATAACGGTATAGCTGCAGCCCCTAGTCTCGACAGACAACTAAAAACAAGAGTAGAATAGCGCCCAGTATGCGACGAACTAACGAGTTGTCATTAATCGCTTTCTTTTTTGTCAGGTATCGTACCACGCTACGATAAACGAGAACCTTCAGCGAAATAATTCCATACGACCAATCGAAGTAGTTCACTTAGTCACGTGACGAACAGGTGCTTCAACGGCACAAAGCAATTGAATTATAATACAGACGTGTTGATATGAGTTGTTTTTTGGTAACTGCACAGAATATTATTTTCTTCTCTGTTTTTTCTAGCCGTTCAAACTCAAAAATTACACTGTCTGCTACTCTAAACTTTTTGTAAATTTTGTCTTCTCTGTTTTTACGACCACAGTTCTCTAAAGACCGGTCTTTGAATGCCGAGCGAGGTCTGGATTCGTAACCGCAGCACACGTGTGAGGTAGGTAAAATAAACTACTTTTCAGATTATTTTTAAGAGCCTGTAATTTGCATTTCGATCTTTCTCGCCAAGTTTTTTGTAAATAAATTTAACATCTGAGACATCAAAGCTGGAACGTTTTGCATTAACCAAGGCCAAATTAAGGTTCATTGTTGACGACAGTGAATGCGATAAGCCAATATATTCATTCGGTGACCACAACACGGCGTTGGTCGACGGTGCGCTGTAAGATTTTTGTCGTATTTTAACCGGCAATTGAGGTAAATCCAGACGCATTTTGATGCCATCTCTGGGTTAATGAAAGGCGGACCGTCATATTGCATGCTAATTTCGACTTCTCTTCTTTTGTTTTGTTTTTTTCAGGAGCCAATCGAAGTCTTCTCAACTAATTTTAACCAACGACGCTTCTTTTGAAATTATGTGCTTCGTCTGAACTTTGGCTCTTGTGCCGCCGTCGGGTTTTGGTGTTCGGTCTACGCGCGCGTATCCTTGAGCTCAAGACGCGTGGTTTGAACGGGTTACCGCCACTGAAGTTTACATTTTATGGAATAAGCGTGGTTTCCTAGGCTACCCAATACAGAACCGCTCACAAAGTGAAATTATACAGGTCAATACAGTTCTTGCCGAATTGCCAGCCGGTAAACACTGATCTTGTCTTACCTTACCAGTCCGCGAAGTTGATATCGCGGCATGTACATCGCCGGTATCTGACCTTCCGTGCTGTTAAATGTGATATTTTAGGCGACCTATCTGGACATGTATGGATTTCAACAAAGTACATGCTTGACAACAAATGCTAAATGTGAAACTTCAACCGATCTTCAAAATAAAGACAATCAACTCCATGGCCGGCGGGTCGCACTAAAATCCCGCATCGTTAAAGCGCGTAACTGATATTTTGCTTTCCGTGGTCTCGCCCGAAAGGATTATCCCCTTTTAAGAGACCGAGCTGAAGAGTTATGCAAGGCGAAGAAAAACTTAACGCTGAGTTTTCTCGCGAGGATGACGCCGAAAAAATACGAAGTAATCCAAGTTTGGTGGAAGAGTGTAAACTTAACAGGGGCACAGAGCCTCACTATGGAAATGAGATTGGAAACATCGAAGGAAAGCATGATGTGTTTCAAGATTTTACGCCTGTGGCTTTCTTTTTCCTTCACCGCGAACAGCGACCTCGGAAGTGGTTCATTCGGCTTATTACATGGCCATATCCTTTTAAGCTTTAAAATAATTACTTTTATATTTATAACTCTCACTGTTGTTTCGTGAATACGGTTTTGAAAAGGTTGTGTTGTCTCTTTCGGACTGATTTTTTTTTTTCAAATTCAAATTTTCCGGTCGATCTGGTATTTTAAATCTAGCAATTTGTTATGATAAAAATACATGTTATAAATTTTTCTCGCAAGGCTTCTGACGTGAATTGAAATTTTACATAAATTTGAAATTTTAATGTTTCGTTTTCAGTTGTAATGTAAAATGACAGACAATCTAGGTTTCATAACTTTTTCAATATCATTTATTGCATTTTATTTCTGTAGCAAGCAGACCTCGGGGTTTTTATTTCAATTCTTGTATGCAAGGTGTGTTGTTGATTTTTCGTTGAAGGATTTCCGCAGTAGCTATAAATAACCATTCATATGAACCGCCGGGTTCTGTACAGAACAACCGGTCAGTCGTAATTTCACGCGGCCTTAAAATGATTTTATATCGTTGACACTTTCCATATTGAATTTTTAATACCTTTAAAAGAAGCAAAAGTCCTTCTCCATTCTTCGAACCCGAGGATGGACTATCAATTCAATTTGTCCACTCAAATGTGGCTTTCAATACCAACCTCAAAAGAGTCAGTCCCCACTTGGCAAATATAACAAATGACGGAAAATTGCTTCATCTCGCACGTTCTTGCATCAGACACAAGCGAAACTGACAATCATTTAGTTGTTTTTTTTTCTTTGATAGCAAGGAAATGAATTTCTGAATTGCCTCTTCAAATCGAAATTTTTCAACCAGTTGTATATTTTATGTGTTACGTAACTTCATCGCGGTCGATCTGTTTTACTGATGTACAGAACTCTATTACGGTAGTATTATTTTATCATTTGTGGCTCTCTGTTAGCGCTAAAATCGTGAATATTTGGTTTTTCTTGGGCACGTAATGGCATTACAGGGCTGTGGATTTTTACTCGCGCAAGTAAATCTCTAAATGATATGTACACGATTGAAAGCCATTTGTGAATAATTATTTACAGCCGTGTTTCTCAATCCCTTCGCGTGATGAAATTAAATATGAAAACAATTTTTTTTCAAATGGAAGGAAACGTTTAAATGGTCAGATCGAATCTTATGGATGCGGTGACCTATCAGAGAAGGAATCAAAAGCTTGGTATTATAATTAAGAAATTAAAACGTGCTGCAGAAGATGCTTCGATTAAAAAAAACACAAAGAGAGGTGGAACACGCCTAAGACATATTATAAAAATTATTTATCTGCTCATTCTACTCGGCAACTTCGATTTCTGACAAGTATTATCGTGTTAAAAAAATCACTTGAAGAGGTTGCGTGCATATGAACGCGCTCTTTCTCGTTATCTGTCTCGGAAGGAAACAGATTGTAAAACTGATTGTAAAGCCACATTAGGCAAATGTCAATGGTCAAAAGAGCAGGCTTTTATTGATGTAAGTACGCTCTTAGCGGCTTCTATGTTAACGGAACTGTAAAACAAAAAAATCCAAAGTTTATTGCTTTATTTCATTGATGACTGCCGCGGTGAATTTAATACCAATGTGTCGAATCAATAGGAATTACAGAGACGTATATCACATTACTTAAGTTCGTTGTTTTTATAAGGATTATATTTGTGCAGCTTCGTTAGTAAGTTGTTAAAATTTTGGGCGACACACTGAGCCATCAAGAGCCTCTGTTCTTAATTCTTCCGGAGGCGCTCTTGGTTGCAATATAAAGTTTTTTTACAATCAATTTTGGTTTGTATATCATGCATGGTTTGGACGAGCAAATTTCCGTGAAATTACCTCAGCACAGACCAGCAATATGAGACCACCGAGTTCCATACGATTTCACTGAAGACTACAATTTGGTAGCAACAACGAGACATTCTACTTTTACACATTCAAGCTCTGTTTATTCTTAGGGCGCGTCCGTTTGGGACATTCTGGAATAAGAATATATTCGGGATTAGTAAAATCCAACTAGTGGTCTATTAGGGAACTGGTCAAAACTACTATACTCGAACAGGACCCACCTTTCGGGTAGGACGGGGGGTTCTCGAAGACACCACCTGCTATCTTCGAACTTTACCAACAACACTTTTTTGGCTTTTAAATTTGAGTTGACACAGGGATATTCAGCTAGCAAGAGTCGGCATTACTAGACAAACAAGAAAAGTGAGGTTTGAATCTCACTGTAATTTTTTACTGCTTGATAGAGGGGTGGCTATGCAATAAAGACACCATCTTTTGACGTTAAGCAAGGGGGGTGCAGGCAGACACCATCAACTATTTTGTGGTTTGGTGGGTCCTGTTCGAGTGTAGTAGTTTTGACCACTGCTGCGTTCTGATTGGTTGAGCTACTAGTAGGCTATTTGTTTTAGCCCACTAGTAGCGAAAAGCGCCGGCTTTGAAAACCAAAACAATGGCTTTAACTAGCGAAAGATGTTTTGTCTCGATATTTTTTTGACCCGAACTAGTTGGATTTTACTAAAACAATTATTCCTTTCGTCCTCATGGGCTGTGAGTCAATAGTCCATTCGGCCTGCGGCCTCATGGGCTATTGACTCAGAGCCCATTCGGGCTCGAGGAATAATTGTTAAATATATTCCGGCTATTCTGCTCCTGGGAGCAGAATAGCCGGAATGGAAATCCAGCTATTCCGGAATGAGAATAGCTCCCAAACAAACACTTATTCGCATTATTCCAATTATTCTTATTCCGGATTAATCCCAAACGAACGCGCCCTTAATCATTTCCAAATTAAAAAAAAAAAAATTAGGCCGCGCTAGATGACTCAGTCTGAAGACTATGCAAGTTCAGTGAGTGTGTGGGGTTTTTTTTTAAAGACATTAAAATGAAGTATTTGCACGGCAGTTCTGTATGCATTAGTAGCTGCGTCTCTTTTAGAATTTTTTAATTAAACTATATGACACTCGTCTCCCGCAGGGTTTTAGATTTTGCACCTTAGATAATGTACAGCTTTGTTTCCGGGAAATCAACAAGGTTAAGAAAATGATTTAATTGTGTACACTCGAACGGCTTGCTTTTTCAATCACACTGAGGATTTTTTTCGATAAAAATAAAAACTCATATATTTCACTAAACTCGGGTATATCATAAAATGTCAAAGTCTGAGGCAAATGTCAAAGAGATACTGAGGTGTTTGAGTAAGGTCTTTTATTGACTATGAAAGGCAGCTTGTTGTCAAATTATATTGGTGTCAATTAATTCGAACATTTCATTGACAATTTGGCTTATTTTACTTTGTTTTGGCAAATCTGTTAATTGAAATTTGCTTCCATTCTTCTTCACCCAGTGTGAAAGTCGCCTAGCGCATGTCGAACAAGTACTGATTGTCAAAGAATATTTGAGAGGCAGTAATTACAACCTTAAACCGGGTTATAAACTAAGAACATTTTACGTTACGCCCAAGATCTTTTCTTTTTCCTTTGTATTTTTAAACCGACCAAATAACCCAACAACTTTGTCACCACCAAACTTGTTTAAAGTCGGTGCTGACAGAATGATTTCGCGAATCTTCTATTCGTTTTGTTAAAACTCATCTGTTTCGTTAATTAAACCAGACTTTCTTCCATTCTCATTTACAAAATAAATATTTATATTAACCCTGCGTAGTAGAAATTTAAAAAGTAAATATTTCATAGAGCTTCAGATAATTGTCGGCACATGTATAATTATAGTCCAGGGGGTCGTACCAGAATTTCAGGCTTTATTGAATGTATAGTTTTTACTATTAAATTTTTTCTTTAAATTTCTGTAGTTTGCTTAATATAAATTACTTTGTGAGACTTCTACTCTAAGGAAATAATTTCAATGTAATGTTATTTGGAGATGTTAAAGCTTCTTTAAACGCACATGATTGCAGGTGTATTTTTCCACAAGGAATCAAAAAAATACTTGCTTGACTCTGTTTGGTTAAGGCTTTAAAGCCGTCGACTATATTTCCTTAACATTATTCAATTACTTCGAGCGTTTAAGTATTTTAGTAATTCTTGTGAACTGTGTCACATTGGGGCTTTACGATCCATTTGATCCAGAGTGCAAGACACAAAGATGTCAGACACTGGACGCCATGGAAAAAGTTATCTACACATTCTTCTTGGCGGAAATGCTATGCAAATGGATAGCTATGGGTCTGTTTGGAAAGTTGGCTTATTTTGCCGAGTCCTGGAATCGCCTTGATTGCTTCATTGTGGTTGCCGGGTAAAAAATATAATAATTTGTCTGTCGTGTCTGTCATAAAATAAAACACTTATTGTTTGACTGATCAATACAAAGGGTCATGACCAAGAGGCGTATTCTTAATGGAGAATATAATTTAATCATTCTTTTTCTAAAAGGTCCTCAATTCTACTAAGAGCATTGACAAGCTATTGTGGGGTCACCCGAATGTTGATTATCACACAAAGCTCTATGGAATCTTTAAATTTCTACTTTTCAAATTATTACTTTTTTTGAAATCTTGCTCTGTAAAAGTTATCTAAAACCAAATATTCCTTGTTTGGAAAGTGTAAGTGTATTTAATTTTGTTTTCCTTTATCAGTAAAAAAAAGCAACCTACTGAGCCTTAAACAGCTACAAAAAAGGAACGATTTTAGTAGTTCTGCTTCAACCAAAAATTTTCCCGTTACGCCATTTTGGATGTGATAATTTCCTCGGAATGCAAACTTACGGGATTTTTCTATTCTTTGTTATTTTATTATTGTTTTTGTAGAACATTTGAGCTGCTGTATAACCAAGGAGAATACCTGAGCGCAGTTCGCGCTATTCGTGTACTCAGGCCACTCCGTGCCATAAACAGAGTTCCAAGTAAGTTCCCAGCTCTCACTCGGCCTTGTTCGCCGCTCGGATTACAAACATGAGTCAAAAATATACTAACACACACTCGCCGCTTTCTTTATTAAGGTTGCTCTGCATTAACGGTTTCCAGGACTTTCAATTTATTCTTTTCTTTCACCATCTCCAGTATGTGTATTTTAAACAAGTTGATGGTTCAGTAATGGTGGCAAATAAAAGCTAAGAAATTGCTAAACAGGTTGGAGTCATTAATGTATAGCACAGTAGTAAAGGAAGGTTATCGCTCAATACCGAAGCCTGCTTTTCGTGCTAAATGAGAAAACAAGCGGACAAGGGCAGTCTATTGAAATCTTGTTTTCGCTTTGGTTTTTTTATTTTTTAATCTCAGGTATACGGATTCTTGTGACGTTATTGCTAGACACACTGCCAATGTTGTGGAATGTTCTGGCTATCTGTTTCTTCATCTTTGCTATTTTTGGTATTGTTGCTGTCCAGTTATGGCGAGGGGCGCTTAGAGGAAGATGTTTCCTCGAGCTACCGGCGAATATCTCCCGAGAGAGGTGAACGTAAAAAACATTATTAGCGTATGCGTCCAAAGGGATCAGAATCATAAAATAATTAAGTAATAAATAAATTATAATATTTAGAAAGGAAGCCACATCAGTCTTAGTTGGTCTTCATACAGTTCCTTTATCCTGATTGAACTGGAATTTGGAGATGTCAGGTTTTTTGAAGGGAAGAAAATCGGAGAATCCGGAGAAAACCCCATCCAACAAGGCGTGGACAAACAGCTAAGTTAGCCCAAATATGACACCGGGCCGGAATCGAACAAGGCGGCATTGGTGGGAGACAAGCACTCTCATCAAAGAGCCTTTCTCCTCTAACCCCTGACCCTCAACCCAAAAGGATTTTCAATTGACCCGCACCTCTTTTAAAACCTCTATTTTGATTCGTTCTTGTTAATCTGCACCTCTTTTTTTTGTTAGGGTCATTGTTTGCGTTGTTTATTGTTTCGTTTGACTAATTATAAAGAACCTTGTAAACAGTAAAGGTAGAACCAGGAGTTTTAAATGAGAAGATTTGATCATGACGCAATTTCTAACTACTTTAGTTGTAAGACATAAAAGCAAATAAAGGAAGGGAGGGGTGGTTGTAGTCCTCTAAGATCATTGAAAATTATCATTCGACGCATTTTTTGTTTCTTTTCATTGGCTGAGAGCCCACCCCTTGGTGCGTAATACCATCTAAATATGTTTTGCTGCAATGTTCTGCTCATGCGTAATTGTAACCACGCTCTTTTGTGAAAAATGGCCGATTGCTTCCCTGAGCTCTCAGAGAGTCATTTTAAAATGAAAACAAATTTGGAGATCGACTGATAAAACAATTATTGAACTCGGTGCTCTCAAAATATCGTGTTTTGTCAGTGTCGCACGGAACAATAACTTGTGTCTGGCAGGACATGCCTTAGCCTTCAGCTTCGCAAATAATTCATCTGCTCGCCACATACAAATCCCAATATCTCGCTCAGCTTTGCCCAATAATTGATTTAAAATATTCTGCCTTTAGTTTATAACCCTTAGCGTGGCATTTTCTGATTCCTTTCACCTCTTGTGACGTCACGCGGCGTTAATCAAACCACCTCTTCATATCTGCGATATTGGATACTCGGGAAGCTAAAAAATAGTCAAAAAGATCGAAATCGGATTCTAAACGACGTCACAATTATTCTGCAACGCTGCTCAAGAAAAATGATAAAAGCGAATATTTCCGTAGACAGGCGTAATCTGACATCCAAAAAAAGGAGCGAAAATGTCTTCGATTGCTTTTTAAAATCATTTATGGGTTATAACTTTAATCAACTGATATTATAAGGCGGTTTTCACTGAGTGTGAAAAGTGGGAGTGTCTACACTACGCGATTGGCTCAAAAAACTCGCTCCACTTTTTCATAAAATCAGAAGAAAAACCAAAACAAATCGGGACTCGTGCGCATGCGTACGCTTTCCTGCATTTCGTGTCAGCTGCGTGTATTTACTTCATGCTTTGATTGCTTCTTTGGACTTCTGGGTCTTTTGTGATTGGCTAGGGTAATTTCTTTGATTTTGGTTTTGTGGCACTCGACTGAAAACCGCCCTAATTTCGTGACTAAATGTTGAGAAGCTCTTCTTTCTTTCTTCCAGTTACAACTTGACAGACTTTTACGTTCCGTCTTTTGACGAACCTGACTTTGTGTGTGCCATGAAGGGTGTTCCAGGCATGCAGAGGTGCAACAGTGAGTCGATTCCGCTCCTGAAGGATCACATATCTGGAAGAACGTGCATCTTGAGCTATGAAGCATTTTTAAACGAAAACGAGAGGTCTAATAATTCCAATGCTTGCGTCAACTGGAATCAATATTACAGTCAGTGCCGAAAAGAAGGCGATAACCCATCCTGGGGAGCCATTGGGTTTGATAACATATTTATTGCCTGGGTAGCTATATTTCAGGTAAACTATCAAGATCTGATTTTGCTATCACGGTAGTACATTTTTAAGCAGGCAGGTTAAAGAATTGAAATTATGAACTAGCGAGACTCAGACGTATGGGTTATTGACCAAGTTTGTTCGGTCAAGATGGCTGGATATTGGCCTCGTTCCTTTTTTTGCGTGTTTATGGACCTCGACTTCGTCTCGGTCCATAAACACGCAAAAAAAGAACTTGGCCAATATCCAGCCATCTTGACCGAACAAACTTGGTCAATAACCCATACATATTGCCCGATCAGTTGCAATGTGGAAAAGGACAACAAAAGGTTAACAGCAGGAGCCCGTGAAAAAACCGCGAGTGTTAAAGAACATAATTAGATAATTTACTCCTGCTAAATTAAGCATGATTTTTTAAGAAAGACTAAAATAATGTTTTAAGCGAGCAAGTTTCGTCTCCTCATAAACCAAATTTCTTAAAGTTTAAGTTGTGCTTTAAATTTTTTTTGTACTCTTATCCAAACGAGGCTTTATATACTAACAAGTTTTAGTATAAATCTACCAGCGTTCTATCACTAATGCCGTTCTCCGATTGGTTACACTACTCACTATCCGATTCTGTGATGGATAGTGAGTAGCGTAGCAGTGTCTGCTTCTTCACATTTTCCAAGTGTCTGTGAAGAGGACTTAGATAAAGTTTTGAACGGCTAGTAGATTTAGGCCCCTTCCACACATATTCGGATACTTTTGAATCCACAACTTTTTCTTTCCGGATTCAAAAATTTTCCCGCGTACACGTAACCGGATTCGTTGCGGATTTATCATTTTCACTTCTGGAGAACGGATTTAAAAATATCCACATTCACCCGATGCATGTGGATGGAAGCTGTATCCGGAAAGAAAAAGTTGCGGATGACATCCGCAAATATCCAGACACGTGTGCATGCGTGAACGGTGTCTTATACTAAAACAATTAGATTATTCGCTCAGTCTCGATTTCTATGCGTGACAGTTGACTCGGGCTACGCCTTCCCCAACTATTAAACAATTAGATTATGAGCTCGAAATTTCTATCGCGTGATAGTTGAAACTATCACGCATAGAAATCGAGAGCGAATAATCTAATTGTTTTAGTATAAATCTACTAGTCGTTCAAAATTTTATCTAAATCCTCTCTAGTGAAACCTCGAAAACGCCAAGAAGTGCCGTTATTTTGTTAACAAGGGCACGCTGCTACGCTACTCACTATCTATCACAGAATAGAACGTGAGTAGCGTAGCCAATCAGAAGACGTCATTCGTGATAGAACGCTAGTAGATTTATACTAAAACCCGATAGAAATCTCGAGCTCGTAATCTAATTGTTTAATAGAAGTTAGGTATAATAAGTGCAAAGTTTTATGTTAGCAGGGCTACCCATGTAAAAATTACGCTTCATAGTCTAGCGGCAAATACAGAATAAAAAATTCTTATTCTGTGGCCATTTCACCTTGAACAGAAATTATACAAACTGCGGTTACTAACATGACAAAACAACGCATGTTGTAAACAAATTTGATTAATTACTTAACGTTTCGTGTGCCTCAACATACAACTGTCACTTCTGAGGTTATATGTTGAAGCATACGAAACGTTAAGTCGTGGTTTTTTACAGCATGCGTTGTTTTGTCGTGTTTGTAACCGCAGTTTGTATATTATATCTGTTTATGCATGAAACATCTTGTAATTTTTTGTTGTTGTCTTGTGTATACAGGTGATCACACTCGAGGGCTGGGCAGATATCATGTATTATGTTCAAGACGCGCATGGCTTTTGGAACTGGATTTATTTTGTCATTCTCATCGTAGTAAGTACTCCGTTGCTCCAAACTCGAAAACTGCATCATAGCAGGCATGAAGTCATCCTTGATATAATGAGCGATGTGTATTCGAAGTATTAGAAGTAATGTATCAAACACGAGAGGCAGTGTCTCATTGGAATATCCAAACACCGAGAAGAGAGTTGAAAATACGACGCGCTGCGGAGTATTTTTGACGAAATTCAAGGTGTTTGGATAGCTGCTGAAACACTGTCTCGAGTGTTTGAGATATCTTCTCCATCGAAACAAAAACGAAGGAGTAAATGGAGAAATAAAATCGTCAAAATCTATGCTAATTAAGACCGGGTATCCAAACTTATTTTCCTTATTTAGACTTAGCAGTAGCAGGCTCACATTAGCTGTACAGATGCATTCTATTTGAACCTACTTTTCAAATAACCTTATGTATGTATGTCCCTGTCTCCCTCGCGGCTGTGATTTTCTTTGTTTTAACTTGAGCAATTAATTATGATTTTAGAAAGGAAAGTCTAAAGCCCGTCTCATAAATCACACTATAGGCAACTTATTAGTACATATCCCAGACATTCGTGTACCGTGATTTTTAAAAAGATTACGATATTTTTTAATTTTTGAGACATGTTTCGATGTTACGAACATCATCATCGTAACATCGTAAGGCATCGAAATATGTCATAAATTAAAAAAAATGTCGTGATCCTCTTAAAAATTACGATTTGCTTTCTGTGTCTCGACCTTTTGAATACATTCGTATACCTTGTTATATACTGATACTAGTTATGTACCACTTTCTTGTGGTATATCATTGAAGGTCTCACTTGTAACTAGTATTTTCTCGGTATACACACTCGCCATTTAACTACTTGATACCATGGCATAGAAAATACAGTGGTCAACAGAATTACGCGCGGCAGCGAACCGGATTACAAAGTTGGGTGTAATAGCGTTGAGTATTCCGTTCATGACCTTCCTGTACTCTGTCTGATTGGCTGTGTTTACCATGGCATGATATAAACTCTAATACCTACACATGTACGTCTACTAGGTACTTTGTAACTTTCTATCGTGTTCTCAACATGACAGCAGACTACAAGCTTCGGTTTCTTTATTATCAAGAATCTGTAAAATAAACACGGGAGGTAGGGAATCACAAAGCGGCATCAAGCCAGATGGCATTTGATATTCCACTGACAGAGTTCATGTTGTTATGTGAGAACAGTAGACCTAATGGCAGAAGTTCATCGCCCTTTGTCAATAACAAAATTCTCACAACTCATAAACAGAAATGTGTAGGAGATCAATGAGGAGAATTTGCAGGTTGACATCAACACTAACGATCACTTCCTTCCATTTCAGATCGCTTCGTATTTTATGACTAATTTGTGTCTAGTCGTCATAACCACGCAGTTTCAAGAAACAAAACAGCGAGAAAATGAGCTCTTGAGAGCGAGCCGCCGTCGAGATGGCGCAAGCACAAGTACAATAGCCAGCAGCCGGTATGGAAAAGACGGCTGCTGGGTGGAAATACTTAAGTACATTGAGCATTTAATAAGGAGGTTCAAACGCAGAATCCATAGACGGTTTAACTGGAAATATTGCGATAGTGAAAGTAAAAGGAAGAAAACTTTAAGGCACAGAAAACGCCGACGAAGGAAAAAGAAACTTGTTTATCATCATCATCACCATCACCACCATCATCATCATTATCACCATCACGTGCATTGCACAGATCCCGGGTGTCAGTGCGGTAAAATAGGTCAGCAGGTTTCCAACGTTCATCCGGGAAGTCCCAGCACATCTTCGATGGCTATTCAGCGCGTTCAATCCAAACCGGTAAAAACGGCTGGTAATACTCTAAATGTGCCTGGACAAGTACCAAACATCGATAAGCAAGAAAACAGCAACGAGGCCGGAGGAATACCGACGATTTCTATTGTAACGGGATCTTCTTGTTCCGTGAGAAAAGAACCGTCTTCCTCTGAGCATGGCGGCGAGATGATCACCACAGCAACTGCAGCTGTGGCCATTAACGGGAAATCTGCAGTGGCTGATATCTCGGCGCACTCTTTCTTATCAGCGGCCTCGCTTTCTAGCGCAGCCGCAACGGCTACTGCCAGCGCCGCTGCGGCGTCGGCAATACATAATGTTTGCACTTGTGCAGTTGAGCACGTAGAGGAAGATATTAAGGTGGATTATGAATCTGAGTGTGTTTATGAGGAAGATGCTGGCAGTGAGAGCGAATACACTGATGATGAGATCGAAGAAGGCACCCAACGCAAGGAAACACCATTCTCCCGTTTTCGTCACATGTGTCGCAATAGCGTGGATAGTAAATGGTTCATGTACATAATCATGGGTGCGATCTTCCTCAACACCTTGAGTATGGGTATTGAATATCACGGACAGGTAAGGGAAGTTTCCGAGCACAATAGTTTCTTGAGACGCTTATCGTTCTCAATATTAAGGCTGCTGCGGCAGACTCAATTTGTAATAGTGTCGTGGTTTCGAGCAAGACAGCTTGTTCACAATAGGTCTCTCACCGAGGAGGTGAAGAAGTGGGTTCTGGAAAATTGTTGAAAACGTCTGGCAAATAAGCAGACGCTTAACGTCTCAAGGTGAAGAAATTGAAGGCTTTGCCTGAAAAAATATAGTGGAAAAGTTAAAAGAGGAGCAACACTTCTAATGTTTAGCTGTATTTGTTGCTATTAGAACAACTCCATGCAATGAAACTTGCCTTATGTTTCCTTTTGTTGTATCCATAGCCTTTAAGGATGACAGAGGTTTTGGAAATTTTAAATTACATCTTCACGGCTATATTTGCATTTGAAATGCTTCTCAAGCTGATGGGGATGGGTCTTTATGGATATATCAAGGATCCTTTCAACTTGTTTGACGGGTTCATCGTCATCATGAGGTCAGTGTTTTAAACTTGATTAACCTGATTTATGTCTTAAAGTAATATCAATTTGAAGCCCTTACTTAATAAGGGTCCCATTGTGAACAATTTATGCTACATTGTCAAGATAGTCTTTCCTAGACATAACCTTTTTTAATTTGCCTTTTTTGGCTTGACTGCTTCTCTTTGGGGTTCTGTAAGTTTTTCTTTCATTGATTTCTATTTAAAATATTACAAACAACAGAGTTAAGCCATTGTGATACAAAAATATCATTATTTTCTTAGAAAAGGTAATGTTTTGATTAGACTGAATCTGAGCTATAGTTTGTATAAACTGCTGATGATAATAAGCTCAGTATTAACTGGAGCAAAAATGAAAGCTGACCCTGAATCGAGGTCATGTCTTTACTTTGGTAAATTCGTTTAAAATCGGTGAAATTTGTGGACTGATATTCATCTTCAGAGCTTTTTCAAACTTTTACAGCATCGTGGAACTATTTGGTGGAGGTGACAGCAGTATCTCAGTATTGCGGTCTTTCCGTCTACTGCGCATATTCAAGTTGGTCCGTTTTCTGCCGGCGCTCAGACGTCAGCTGCTTGTAATGATCCACACAATGGACAACGTGATGACGTTTCTAGCTCTGTTGATACTCTTTATATTCACCGCCAGTATCCTGGGAATGAACCTTTTTGGAGGCAAGTATATGTTCCCGGATGAGGATGGGGTCAAGACCGCAGCACGGGCTAATTTTGACGACCTGTTCTGGGCGCTGGTAACAGTCTTCCAGGTGAGGTGTCTAGCAACACAGCAATTTTGCTGAGGGAGTAGGTATTGCCAAGATGGCGTGTTGATGATAAGGGGGCTTAAGGAAGGAAGACGGCTACGCCACGACGCATAGTAAAAAATGAATTTACAGTTCGCCTTCGAATTTCGCAATTATCTAAACCTGTTAAGAAGGAGAATCAAACTAAATATGCAATGCTAGAGTTAAAATCCAATAAGAAATACGAAAAAATGCAGCCGTGTTTCACGTTCTCCAAAACAGGCAGAACTTAGTCATTTTACGTTATGGTTTTGCAGGAGATTGCTACAAAATGCACAAAGATTTATAACGCATGTGCACAGCCATTGTTCTGCTCATTAAACCTTTTGTTTGTTTGCTGACGTTCTCGCTGCCGTTGCCGTCCTCAGGTACATTAAGGCTTTGTTGAAAGAGAAAGTTTGTTTAAGTTCCCTTGTGGCTGTTTATCGTGGATGTGTGCGCCAGACAGACTGGTCACACAACCGACTGCCATCTGTCCTTATCACGAGATTGTTACAAAGTCGACAATTGCAGACCTACCTAAACACCAAGAAAGCCCACAAAAGCTGCGCCTTAACTGTTCCAGGGTCTCTAGGATAGCTTGTAATTCGAACAAAACTTCCAGTTTGACTTTTCGGAATTTTTAGTAGCGAATGGAGCAGTTTTTCTCCAGAAAACTGAGAAAACAACCTGGCAAAGTACATACCGAGCTATTTGAAATAATTTACCGAGATTTTCATTGCATTTGCCTTTCCTCCCGGAACTTCGGTTAAATGGTTCGCATTCCAGAAATTGTTAAAAAATAAAATAATTGAAAAATAAAATAAACTTTTCTTGGAAATTTCCCTTCCATTAGGCTCCACTACAAAAGTTCGAGAATTTTTGGTTGAATATTAAGCGTCGCAGCTCCATTCTCATTCTATGGTTTTCTTGGTTGTCTTCTTCTTATTGCAGGTGCTGACCCAGGAGGACTGGAACACAGTCATGTACGATGGGATGCGAGCTACATCTAAGTGGGCGGCGCTCTACTTCATACTGCTCATGACTATCGGAAATTATATACTATTTAACTTATTGGTCGCCATCTTGGTTGAAGGATTTGCCAATCAACCGGTGAGATTACTTCTCGTATCTTTTGCAAGCTATTTGTCAGGTTCCACAGTCTATTTATACTTCTAGTTGCTTCATGCTGCAGAAACCGGGATAAGCTCCGGCCTGGTGGGTCACATGGTTTGTAAGAAGACTTAATCTGTTCAACTAACTTTCAACTTACTATTGAGAAAGAGTTGGACTATTATCTCTGTTAGCCTGGAAGCTTGTAGCACCTCGGTAAGAAAATTCAAAGATACCTAAGGTTCCGGCCTATATGAATGCATAAAGATTAAGGGAGGCTTTATGTTGCAGTGGCCTTGTGACTTAAGTGTTGTATTGCTGATCGATACGTCCGCAAGTTTCGAGCATTGGACGGCGAGTTTTTTTTTGTTGTTGTTGTGCTTTTACAATTTTTCGCACTATCCGTCTCTTTTCCCAAAGGGGGATCTACCGAAGTCCTGGGAGGACTGGGAATAACCCGAATTTTATTAGTATACTATCCAGGGTTTGAAGTCTTACTTCTAGTCCTCTCGTGCTACCAACACTGAAAGACGAAAATACATTTTTTTTGTCTTTTTCTTTATTAGGAAAAAAGTAGTAGCAGTTGGAGTGTGAAGTCTCGATCTTATCCCATAAAACACGACGAAGACTACGAGACGTGCAAAGGCATGGCCCCGTATCCCATGGTTACCCCACGGGTATGCGTGAGTCCCACATCATCCCATGACGTCACGACAAGAGATGATTACAGGGAAACCGCTGAGCCAGTGCATCATATGCGCTGCTCTTTCCCTTCTCTGTCGCCTAAATGTTCACTATTTAGAGATGTGAGTTTAAAGATGTAGGCCTTTTCGCATCCACTGCCTCACATATTCAGGCTCAAAAATTAAGAAGGATTCTACCAAATGTTCGAGTAGCAAATGGACAAACAGCTGTACCGAGGTTATCTACACCATGGTACAAACTTCTGTGCGTCTGTTTAAAACTTATTTTCAATAGAAACCATTTCTATCATTAGCACCGGATGTCGAAAACAAATTTTGAAATTCATGTAAAACTCTTGAAAGTACTGGTGAAATGGAACTAATGATAAAATTTGGCCTGTATTTGCACAATTCTTTCGAGTTTTGAAATTTATTTTATCGCATAATTTGCATCCTTAACGAAGAAAAATCAAAAGTTTGCAGTGTTTCAGTAGCGAGAAAACATTCAGTAAATCTCACGAACTTCATCGGAACGATCCATTACTGAAGATTGCAGTTATGATTCAAGCATTTTGCGCATTTTCATGTATCACTTTTTTTCTTAGGAATGTCACGCGTCAGCCCCAGCCTCCCCGGCCAGCACCTCGCCAAACGTCACTCGTAAGACCCTGTCATTTGGTGACACAAAAACCATGGTGATCGCTAATCCCGCCCAGGCAGAAAGATGTGTTACTTCTGATGATGAAAACGAGGTTTGTATAGATAAAGAACCAAGGTTCGCCATCATAAGCATGCCAAAAGCCAAAACGATAATGATTTTCGTTATGCATGCATAAGGTTTTTTAAATCTCGGACTTAAAGGTCGCGCAATCTTAGTTCCAAGTTTCTTTCTTCTGTCGATTAAGTCAAATCTTCATCTAGGTGTTGGAGGCGCATTACATGTGAGACCCAAGGTGCTTAGTCATGTTTCTAGCATCGTTTTGACCAAAAATGTAGAGGAAAAAATCTCGTGATCGCGCTATTTAAGAATGCAGCTTATATGTTATTCTCTCGTTTTGTGGCTGGACTGTTCGACAAAGATTAAGAAGGCAGGCTAATATCGAACACAGATAAAAAAAAATTAAAAGCCATTCGCAAGAGGAATTTGCGACAAATGGCGTGATATTTTTTTCTTTTTTGTAACAGACTAGTGCCAAGGAGGATGACGAGGTTGTCGTTAGGATTCAGGACGGCTCGACCTGTTGTTACAAGCGAAGGAACTGGTCATTGTTTCTTTTTTCACCATCTAACAGGTACGCAAATGTAGAACGCACTATTGTGATTAGTAACACTGGATTAGCTTGAAACTGCCGAGGAAGAGTTACATCTACTAAACACAGGCGCTCTCTCAGGTCATTACAGTCACAAGACTGTTATTCTTTCTAAAAATTAATATAAGTGCTGGTGATATTCAGGATCTAAGTGTTGGTGATATTCTAATAACACCATGTTCTTACTTCCCTTTGCGCACGATTCCACATCACCCGTGAACTTAACATTGCTCTTGGAAATTGTGCCTTGCACGCACAACCCACTAATTCACTGATCTGCTGGCGGATTAGTAAATAATCTGCAGGTTGCACTGTTTCCCAGATGTAACTGTAGGCTTTTAGCCAATAAGAAGACAGATTTTGACTTAAATGTATAATAATACGAAAAATGAAAAGTGTATCAAATCTACAGGGCTATGTTTAACTCAGTTTTTTATACGTTCTCGAAGGTTGGCAGTAAAGCTAGAAAACAAACTAGTTTGGTTCTCTGGACGTTCGAGAATTCCAAACAATGATCATTGCGTTGGTTAGAAGAAAAGAATAAACCCTAATAATTTGTCAGATTGAAAAACAATTTTTGATAAGCTTCTGACTAAATATAATATACTGCTGCAAAAATACTTTGTTTAGTCACTAGTTGCTTTATGACTTGGCTTTGAACAGAAATGTTTCAGTTACGAACAAATTTTAAACTTGCATGTTCTAAAATAATGTGATTTGCCATACAGGTTTCGCACATGGATGGTGACGGTGTACAGAAATAAGTGGTTTGACCGCGTGGTACTAGTTTTCATTCTTTTGAACTGTATTGTTATGGCTCTTGAAAGACCAGATCTGCCCAGCGACAGCACGGTAGGTTAATTAACCAGATTGATCTGTTACAGTCGTTATCATATGACTGAGAAAATACAATATTAAAAAGAACAGGCCAATTTAGCGTTAATGTTTAATTTGCAGTGTAGTGCCAATGAACACGCGCGAAAGGTTCGTCCAATATTTCAAATATAACGTACTCGTATTGTAAATCTTGAATCATGTGATACTGGCTGCCTGCCCCTTTTAACTTTCTAGTTATTTCAGGCAGCCAGACCCCCTATATCTATCTCTATCTATTTGAATAATTTATCTGCATGTAAGTAAGTTTATGGGGTAAATAAATAAATTGTTGTTGTTGTTGTTGTTGTCATAGTCGTATTCATACTAGTACCTACAGTAATGCAATTATCTTCGGTATGAAGCGGGGTGAGTACAAACGAAAATTTTCCAGTTTTTTGAGCGAGAGACTATGTGAGTAGAATTGCAGGACTATTCAATGAGTTCCTAGATTAACTTTGTTTTGTGTTTGTTCATGATCAGCAAAAAACTTACTAGAGTTGACAAGCCAATTTTAATGCCTTGGGTAATGAATACGTTTAGTTAATTAATGGACAAGGAGATGAGATCTTCAAGTCACTGATCAAAAGCACAAGAGAAAACGTTGTGTTATTACACGCTGTTTAACATAAATTCTGCTACCTGTAGTTTATTGCAATTTTATTTTTACCTCATGGGTGTTCATTCTGTTGCAGATGAAGAAAGTGATTAATATCTGCATGTATATCTTCCTGGCAATCTTCACGTTAGAAATGATGATCAAGGTAAAACTTTAACAGAGTACCAATTAAACAAGGCTGATACCAAAAACGTATGGTGACAACGAAATGATAGAGTCCAAACTGAGAGCCAAAATACACCTTGCTGACCACACCCAGTCATGTCCAAACAACAATCCACTGATGCATTTTGCTAAATTGTTTAGGTTTATTGCTATTTTTGGCTGATCAAATCTTTTATCGTTTGTGGTTCCTTGCCATGTTTGTATATAGTTTTGACACTCACTGCTTAGCTCTAAAACAGGATTATTACAATCAATAGCCTCTAAATTTTAAGGCATACTTTTTGTGCCAGATTAAGTTAAGAAAAGATTCTCGGTCATTTTATTTATTTTGCACTCTTTTCTATCAAATCTGGCACACGTTTGACCGAGGGTACATGGATTCTTACCTTGTCCCCCAGCCCTCCCCACAGTGCCACCATAGTAATAAATTATATCAGCTCTGAGATGTTTCCACCCTCGCCTCTCCAGGTGATTGCTCTTGGTTTTTGGATTGGGCGTGATACGTACATGCGCAGTGCATGGAACGTTATGGACGGCTTTCTGGTGGTCGTGTCTTGGGTTGACGTCATTGTTTCCTTGACAACAGAGACGCAAAGTTCCATTCTGGGTGTACTACGCGTGTTTCGAGCACTGAGAACGCTCAGACCTCTTAGGTGAGTATCGATCATGCCAAGCTGTACTCTGTATTGCGTTTTAGTATAAATCTGCTAGCGTTTCTATAACGAATGCCGTTCTCTGATTGGCTACTCTACTCACTATATATCCTGTGATAGATAGTGAGTAGCGTAGCAAAGTGCCCTTGTTAACAAAATAACGGTACTTGTTGGCGTTTTCGAGGTGTCTTTGAAGAGGATTGCGATAAAGTTTTGAACGAGTTGCAGATTTATACTGAAACAAATAGTTGACTCGGGCTGCGTCCTCGCCAACTATTACGCGATAGAAGTCTTGAGCTCATAATCTAATTGTTTAACATAAAATGCTTCTCAAACTCATTAATAATTCATCAAGTTTGACAAAAAGGAATCGTGAACGTGATGTTGTTTGGAGATCTGATCTTAATTAGCATAAATTTTTAAAATTATATTTCTTTGTTTCCTCCTTAGTTTTAGTTTTGATTGAGAAGATATATCAAACACTCAAGACAGCGGTTGACCGCATAAACACCGTGAAGTTCGTCAAAAAAAAAACACTCCCTTGCTTGTGGCATCTCCAAATGTCTTTTCGGTGTTTGAAAATATGGTCACATTCGGTCTTTCGTGTCTAATATATTTCTTGAAGGAATAGTCTCCAGGCTGATGTGTCGTGTTTTTAATCAGTGTGGCGTGGAACTTGCCATAAACCAGCCGTTCTAGCCTTAACACTTTGTAATAGCCAGAAGTGGAGAGAACTACGAAATGTAATTAAAAGGGGAAAACCTATGACTTAAAAGAGTCCATGACAAAATTTCACCAGGATATCGTTCTTGGTTTCTTGATACCCTGTCAAGGTCAAAAAGAAAATCAAGTTTGATGAGCTGTGATCCACATGTTTCCTTGTAATCATATATTCTTTCAGCAAAATACCTGTATTGCTCTGTAAAATCTAGCTTTTCATCTAAATTATCGGTATATTTAGAGGCATTTAGCAATATTATATAGAGATTAGGAAAGATCAGAGAACTTCCATCGGAGTGACACTGGCCCTTTAATACTAAAGTTGTAGATCAGATCAACCATGTTTAACACAAGTTTAACATTTCTTTTTCTTGTGTGTTCTTTTTTCTTGTTTTCTTTTTTTGTCTAGTTTTCTTTTTTGTTACTTATAGTATAATATAAGCTACTGATGTAAATTTAAGAGCCATTTATCAATTTTTAGCCTTTTCTTAGAATTGATGTAAGCCTGAATGGAAATAAAAATATAAACGTGCTTAACACTGAAAACATCCTTTCTGAATTTTATTCACCTAATCTGCAATTTAAAGACTTCCCTTTTTGCAGCTAATTATAGCAAGCCAATCTAGTGTCTAGTTTGTTACACTGCTTAAACACTCAGGGAGTTATCTTGGGCACGAACCGACTTCTAGGCAATTTACCCAGTTGCAGGACTCGTCCAAACTCCTTCAGCCAGGTTAAGATCACTACTATCCAAACGAAATCTTTTGAAGCGAGAATTGGAAAAGTTAAAGTATGATAGAAAGGTTGGCGCGATAAACTCAAGACTGAATGGAAGTGAGGCGGGGCTGGAGGAGAACTGTTGGCCTGGCGTTTGCTGATGAAAATTGTAATTTTTATGAGCTAAAGACTTGTTCAGAAAAGTCAATGGTTCGCAAAATTTGTTTTTCTTTTATTATTTCAGGGTCATCAGTAGAGCGCCTGGTCTTAAGATAGTCGTGGAGACATTAATATCTTCATTAAAACCAATAGGAAACATTGTGCTTATAGCAGCGACATTTTTCATCATCTTTGGTATTCTTGGCGTACAGGTAATATTTGAATGACCGTAGTATATAAACAATTGCAGTGGCCTCTGCTATCAGCCTGGCCCTGGTTGTTCGAAAGGTGGGCAACGCTATCCACTGGATAAATCGCCATTCACCAGGTCCCAGTTGTTCGAAGCCTAGATAACGCTATCCAACGGATAAATTGCTATTCAGCGGATAAGTGTTAACAAAACAAACCACGCTATCCACTGGATAGTAATTTATCCGGTGGATAGCGTTATCCACCTTTCGAACAACTCGGGCCAGATGTGGTTTGTTTTATTAACACGAATCCACTGAATAGCACGCGATTTATTCAGTGGGCCCCGCCTCCTTATTTTGGGTTTAAAAAATCGTTGAAGGAAGAAAAGCCAGCAGGGAAAGTACCCCCCCCCCCCTTCCTCACCCTCTCCTCCTTAGCTCAAGGTCTGGATCCGCCACTGCAGTTAATCGCACTTGCAAGATTGTATTGGGTTGCACTCATTGATCACGCGATTGAAATTTGATTGCAGCTGTTTAAAGGAAAGTTCTACTATTGCAAGGAAGCCGAATATCCAACTGTGGTAACAAAAAGGGACTGTATACAGCGAGGATACAATTGGGAAAACAAGGAATACAACTTTGATAACTTGGCGAAGGTGAACCATTTCTGTTTTGTTGTGCTTTTGTGCGGGGGGTGGGGGGTGTGAAACTTAATACTCCACCAATATTTCAATAGGCAATGAAAACTCTTAAATTGCATTAACCATTAATCTAGTTTTTGATAACTAGCCATGCATGATTAGTATATACTAAAACAGTGGATAGCATCGAAGACGCGCGCTGATTGGCTAGTCAAACTCCGGTGCTTTTTACCTCCGAGTAAATCGGGAAAAAATGGCGTCCCGGTTTGCATCCATGACATGTGAAGAAATCATCCAAATTAATTTTTTGTGGTGTATATTATCTCACTGTTTTAGTATATACTAAAACAAACTCTAAAACAACTATTCACCTCAGTGTCGGTGGCTAGCGGTGAATAGTTGTTAATTATCCTACGCATTTTCTTCATGTCTATATATCAAATATCCGCTAAAATGAAGGGAAAAACTAGATACTTTAAACCCGAACTGTGACAAATAAATACCCTAAACCTAAATTCAAACGGCTTCGGATACTGTTTACAAATGGCCTATACGTAGAAATATTGAGTTGTTAAGTGACTCGCACTTCTTTTCTCTGTCAGGCGTTGCTAACATTGTTCGTGTTCTCAACTAAAGACGGCTGGGTGACCATAATGTATGATGGGATAGATGCTGTCGGTGTCGACAAACAGGTACTCATAAAAAACGTCACTGAATGAACTGGCATTTTTGAAATTTAAAGGATAAGTTAAGCAGCCCTTGCTTGGAATCCGGCGTTATTCCCATATTTGTGTGGACCGCTTCCCAAAACCCTTACCCTAACTATGACCAAAATCGCCGATACCCTACCTATTTATGACCTGACCGAAAATTCGATACCCTGTTTATGACCATTGCAGCTGACACAGTTTCCCTAAAGATAATTTATGAAGAGATGATGATGATGAAAATATCGATGATGATGAAAAAGTACCTTCTTTTAACAAAACAAATCCATTTAAGGTTATAGTGCCCAAGATAACTCCCTG
Source organism: Platygyra sinensis (assembly GCA_019787425.1). NCBI lineage: Eukaryota > Metazoa > Cnidaria > Anthozoa > Scleractinia > Merulinidae > Platygyra > Platygyra sinensis. The sequence continues at coordinate 43,368 of JAHPZR010008415.1, forward strand.
AGTGTTTAAGCAGTGTAACAAACTAGACACTAGATTGGCTTGCTATAATTAGCTGCAAAAAGGGAAGTCTTTAAATTGCAGATTAGGTGAATAAAATTCAGAAAGGATGTTTTCAGTGTTAAGCACGTTTATATTTTTATTTCCATTCAGGCTTACATCAATTCTAAGAAAAGGCTAAAAATTGATAAATGGCTCTTAAATTTACATCAGTAGCTTATATTATACTATAAGTAACAAAAAGAAACTAGACAAAAAAAGAAAACAAGAAAAAAGAACACACAAGAAAAAGAAATGTTAAACTTGTGTTAAACATGGTTGATCTGATCTACAACTTTAGTATTAAAGGGCCAGTGTCACTCCGATGGAAGTTCTCTGATCTTTCCTAATCTCTATATAATATTGCTAAATGCCTCTAAATATACCGATAATTTAGATGAAAAGCTAGATTTTACAGAGCAATACAGGTATTTTGCTGAAAGAATATATGATTACAAGGAAACATGTGGATCACAGCTCATCAAACTTGATTTTCTTTTTTGACCTTGACAGGGTATCAAGAAACCAAGAACGATATCCTGGTGAAATTTTGTCATGGACTCTTTTAAGTCATAGGTTTTCCCCTTTTAATTACATTTCGTAGTTCTCTCCACTTCTGGCTATTACAAAGTGTTAAGGCTAGAACGGCTGGTTTATGGCAAGTTCCACGCCACACTGATTAAAAACACGACACATCAGCCTGGAGACTATTCCTTCAAGAAATATATTAGACACGAAAGACCGAATGTGACCATATTTTCAAACACCGAAAAGACATTTGGAGATGCCACAAGCAAGGGAGTGTTTTTTTTTTGACGAACTTCACGGTGTTTATGCGGTCAACCGCTGTCTTGAGTGTTTGATATATCTTCTCAATCAAAACTAAAACTAAGGAGGAAACAAAGAAATATAATTTTAAAAATTTATGCTAATTAAGATCAGATCTCCAAACAACATCACGTTCACGATTCCTTTTTGTCAAACTTGATGAATTATTAATGAGTTTGAGAAGCATTTTATGTTAAACAATTAGATTATGAGCTCAAGACTTCTATCGCGTAATAGTTGGCGAGGACGCAGCCCGAGTCAACTATTTGTTTCAGTATAAATCTGCAACTCGTTCAAAACTTTATCGCAATCCTCTTCAAAGACACCTCGAAAACGCCAACAAGTACCGTTATTTTGTTAACAAGGGCACTTTGCTACGCTACTCACTATCTATCACAGGATATATAGTGAGTAGAGTAGCCAATCAGAGAACGGCATTCGTTATAGAACGCTAGCAGATTTATACTAAAACGCAATACAGAGTACAGCTTGGCATGATCGATACTCACCTAAGAGGTCTGAGCGTTCTCAGTGCTCGAAACACGCGTAGTACACCCAGAATGGAACTTTGCGTCTCTGTTGTCAAGGAAACAATGACGTCAACCCAAGACACGACCACCAGAAAGCCGTCCATAACGTTCCATGCACTGCGCATGTACGTATCACGTCCAATCCAAAAACCAAGAGCAATCACCTGGAGACGGGAGGGTGGAAACATAGAGAGCTGATATAATTTATTATTATGGTGGCACTGTGGGGAGGGCTGGGGGACAAGGTAAGAATTCATGCACCCTCGGTCAAACGTGCGCCAGATTTGATAGAAAAGAGTGCAAAATAGATAAAATGACCGAGAATCGTTTCTTAACTTAATCTGGCACAAAAAGTATGCCTTATAATTTAGAGGCTATTGACTGTAATAATCATGTTTTAGAGCTAAGCAGTGAGTGTTAAAACTATATACAAACATGGCAAGGAACCACAAACGATAAAAGATTTAATCAGCCAAAAATAGCAATAAACTGATTAAACAATTTAGCAAAATGCATCAGTGGATTGTTGTTTGGACATGACTGGGTGTGGTCAGCAAGGTGTATCTTGGCTCTCAGTTTGGACTCTATCATTTCGTTGTCACCATACGTTTTTGGTATCAGTCTTGTTTAATTGCTACTCTGGTAAAGTTTTACCTTGATCATCATTTCTAACGTGAAGATTGCCAGGAAGATATACATGCAGATATTAATCACTTTCTTCATCTGAAACAGAATGAACACCCATGAGGTAACAATAAAATTGCAACAAACTACAGGTAACAGAATTTATGTTAAACAGCGTGTAATAAAACAAAGTTTTCTCTTGTGTTTTTGATCAGTGACTTGAAGATCTCATCTCCTTGTCCATCAATTAACTAAACGTATTCATTACCCAAGGCATTAAACTTTGCTTGTCAACTCTAGTAAGTTTTTTGCTGATCATGAACAAACACAAAACAAAGTTATCTAGGAACTCATTGAATAGTCCTGCAATTCTACTCACATAGTCTCTCGCTCAAAAAACTGGAAAATTTTCGTTTGTACTCACCCCGCTTCATACCGAAGATAATTGCATTACTGTAGGTACTAGTATGAATACTACTGTGATTCAAGATTTACAATACGAGTACGTTATATTTGAAATATTGGACGAACCTTACGCGCGCGTTCATTGGCACTACACTGCAAATTAAACATTAACGCTAAATTGGCCTGTTCTTTTTAATATTGTATTTTCTGTCATATGATAACGACTATAACAGATCAATCTGGTTAATTAACCTACCGTGCTGTCGCTGGGCAGATCTGGTCTTTCAAGAGCCATACCAATACAGTTCAAAATAATGAAAACCAGTACCACGCGGTCAAACCACTTATTTCTGTACACCGTCACCATCCATGTGCGAAACCTGTATAGCAAATCACATTTTTTTAGATCATGCAAGTTTAAAATTTGTCCGTAACTGAAACATTTCTGTTCAAAGACAAGTCATTAAGCAACTACTGACTAAACAAAGTATTCTTGCAGCAGTATATTATATTTAGTTTCATGGGCATTACTGACTGACAGATCTAATCGTATTTCGGTCGTCAACAACAAGAATAACAACAACAACAATGACACAAAAATTGTTTTTCAATACAAATTATTGGAGTTTCTTCTTTCCTTCTAACCAACGCAATGATCATTTTTGGAATTGTCGAACATCCAGAGAACCAAACTAGTTTGTTTTCTAGCTTTACTGCCAACCTTCGAGAACGTATAAAAAATTGAGTTTAACGTAGCACTGTGGATTTGATACACTTCTCATTTTTCATATTATTATACATTTAAGTCACAATCTAGCTGTCTTCTGATTGGCTAAAAGCCTACAGTTACATCTGGGAAACAGTGCAACCTACAGATTATTTACTACTCCGCTAGCAGATTGTGAATTAGTGGGGTGTGCGCGCAAGGCACAATTTCCAAGTGCAATCAGTTAAGTTCACGGGTGGTGTGGAATCGCGCGCAATGGTTGGTTGTTTAGCTTCTTCAACATAATGCGTTTTTCGTTATTTTCTTTAAAACAATGTATAATAAAGCAATTATTATATTTGGCTTTTGTGATATCCGAAATAATCAAGTTCCAAGTAAGTGTTATCAGAATATCACCAACACCTAGATGCTGAATATCACCAGCACTTATATTAATTTTTAGAAAGAATAACAGTCTTGTGACTGTAATGACCTGAGAGAGCGCCTGTGTTTAGTAGATGTAACTCTTCCTCAGCAGTTTCAAGCTAATCCAGTGTTACTAATCACAATAGTGCGTTCTACATTTGCGTACCTGTTAGATGGTGAAAAAAGAAACAATGACCAGTTCCTTCGCTTGTAACAACAGCTCGAGCCGTCCTGGATCCTAACGACAACCTCGTCATCCTCCTTTGCACTAGTCTGTTACAAAAAAGAAAATATATCACGCCATTTGTCGCAAATTCCTCTTGCGAATGGCTTTTAATTTTTTTGATCTGTGTTTAATATTGGCCTGCCGTCTTGATCTTTGTCGAACAGTCCAGCCACAAAACGAGAGAATAACTTATAAGCTGCATTCTTAAATAGCGCGATCACGAGATTTTTTTCCTCTACATTTTTGGTCAAAACGATGCTAGAAACATGACTAAGCACCTTCGGTCTTACATGTAATGCGCCTCCAACGCCTAGATGAAGATTTGAGTTAATCGACAGAAGATAGAAACTTGGAACTAAGATTGCGCGACCCTTCGATCCAAGATTAAAAAAAAACCCTTATACATGCATAACGAAAATCATTATCGTTTGGGCTTTTGGCATGCTTATGGTGGCGAACCTTAGTTTTTTATCTATACAAACCTCGTTTTCATCATCAGAAGTAACACATCTTTCTGCCTGGGCGGGGTTAGCGATCACCATGGTTTTTGTGTCACCAAATGACAGGGTCTTACGAGTGACGTTTGGCGAGGTGCTGGCCGGGAGGCTGGGGCTGACGCGTGACATTCCTAAGAAAAAAAGTGATAATGAAAATGCACAAAATGCTTGAATCATAACTCCAGTCTTCAGTAATGGATCGATCCGATGAAGTTCGTGAGATTTACTAAATGTTTTCTTGCCACTAAAACACTGCAAACGTTTGATTTTTCTTCGTTAAGGATGCAAATTATGCGATATAATAAATTTCAAAACTCGAAAGAATTGTGCAAATATAGGCCAAATTTTATCATTAGTTCCATTTCACCAGTACTTTTAACAGTTTAATATGAATTTCAAAATTTGTTTCCGACATCCGGAACTAATAATAGAAATGATTTCTATTGAAAACAAGTTTTAAACAGACGCCCAGAAGTTTGTACCATGGTGTAGATAACCTCGGTACAGCTGTTTGTCCATTTGCTACTCGAACTTTTGGTAGAATCCTTCTTAATTTTTGACGGTTAGCCTGAATATGTGACTGGATGCGAAAAGGCCTTCATCTTTAAACTCACATCTCTAAATAGTGAACATTTAGGCGACAGAGAAGGGAAAGAGCAGCGCATATGATGCACTGGCTCAGCGGTTTCCCTGTAATCATCTCTTGTCGTGACGTCATGGGATGATGTGGGACTCACGCATACCCGTGGGGTAACCATGGGATACGGGGCCATGCCTTTGCACGTCTCGTAGTCTTCGTCGTGTTTTATGGGATAAGATCGAGACTTCACACTCCAACTGCTACTACTTTTTTCCTAATAAAGAAAAAGACAAAAAAAATGTATTTTCGTCTTTCAGTGTTGGCAGCACGAGAGGACTAGAAGTAACTGGCTTCAAACCCTGGATAGGATACTAATAAAATTCGGGTTATCCCCAGTCCTCCCAGGACTTCGGTAGATCCCCCTTTGGGAAAAGAGACGGATAGTGCGAAAAATTGTAAAAGCACAACAAAAAAAACTCGCCGTCCAATGCTCGAACTTGCGGACGTATCGATCAGCAGTACAACACTTAAGTCACAAGGCCACTACACCATAAAGCCTCCCTTAATCTTTGTGCATTCATATTGGCCGGCACCTTAGGTATCTTTAAATTTTCTTACCGAGGTGCTTCAAGCTTCCAGGCTAACAAAGATAATAGTCCAACTCTTTCTCAATAGTAAGTTGAAAGTTAGTTGAACAGATTAAGTCCTCTTACAAACCAAGTGCCCCATCAGGCCGGAGCTTATCCCGGTTTCTGCAGCATGAAGCAACTAGAAGTATAAATAGACTGTGGAACCTGACAAATAGCTTGCAAAAGATACGAGAAGTAATCTTACCGGTTGATTGGCAAATCCTTCAACCAAGATGGCGACCAATAAGTTAAATAGTATATAATTTCCGATAGTCATGAGCAGTATGAAGTAGAGCGCCGCCCACTTAGATGTAGCTCGCATCCCATCGTACATGACTGTGTTCCAGTCCTCCTGGGTCAGCACCTGCAATAAGAAGAAGACAACCAAGAAAACCATAGAATGAGAATGGAGCTGCGACGCTTAATATTCAACCAAAAATTCTCGAACTTTTGTAGTGGAGCCTAATGGAAGGGAAATTTCCAAGAAAAGTTTATTTTATTTTTCAATTATTTTATTTTTTAACAATTTCTGGAATGCGAACCATTTAACCGAAGTTCCGGGAGGAAAGGCAAATGCAATGAAAATCTCGGTAAATTATTTCAAATAGCTCGGTATGTACTTCGCCAGGTTGTTTTCTCAGTTTTCTGGAGAAAAACTGCTCCATTCGCTACTAAAAATTCCGAAAAGTCAAATTGGAAGCTTTGTACGAATTACAAGCTATCCTAGAGACCCTGGAACAGTTAAGGCGCAGCTTTTGTGGGCTTTCTTGGTGTTTAGGTAGGTCTGCAATTGTCGACATTGTAACAATCTCGTGATAAGGACGGCGAGTTTTTTTTGTTGTGCTTTTACAATTTTTCGCACTATCCGTCTCTTTTTCCCAAAGGGGGATCTACCGAAGTCCTGGGAGGACTGGGGATAACCCGAATTTTATTAGTATCCTATCCAGGGTTTGAAGCCAGTTACTTCTAGTCCTCTCGTGCTGCCAACACTGAAAGACGAAAATACATTTTTTTTGTCTTTTTCTTTATTAGGAAAAAAGTAGTAGCAGTTGGAGTGTGAAGTCTCGATCTTATCCCATAAAACACGACGAAGACTACGAGACGTGCAAAGGCATGGCCCCGTATCCCATGGTTACCCCACGGGTATGCGTGAGTCCCACATCATCCCATGACGTCACGACAAGAGATGATTACAGGGAAACCGCTGAGCCAGTGCATCATATGCGCTGCTCTTTCCCTTCTCTGTCGCCTAAATGTTCACTATTTAGAGATGTGAGTTTAAAGATGAAGGCCTTTTCGCATCCAGTCACATATTCAGGCTAACCGTCAAAAATTAAGAAGGATTCTACCAAAAGTTCGAGTAGCAAATGGACAAACAGCTGTACCGAGGTTATCTACACCATGGTACAAACTTCTGGGCGTCTGTTTAAAACTTGTTTTCAATAGAAATCATTTCTATTATTAGTTCCGGATGTCGGAAACAAATTTTGAAATTCATATTAAACTGTTAAAAGTACTGGTGAAATGGAACTAATGATAAAATTTGGCCTATATTTGCACAATTCTTTCGAGTTTTGAAATTTATTATATCGCATAATTTGCATCCTTAACGAAGAAAAATCAAACGTTTGCAGTGTTTTAGTGGCAAGAAAACATTTAGTAAATCTCACGAACTTCATCGGATCGATCCATTACTGAAGACTGGAGTTATGATTCAAGCATTTTGTGCATTTTCATTATCACTTTTTTTCTTAGGAATGTCACGCGTCAGCCCCAGCCTCCCCGGCCAGCACCTCGCCAAACGTCACTCGTAAGACCCTGTCATTTGGTGACACAAAAACCATGGTGATCGCTAACCCCGCCCAGGCAGAAAGATGTGTTACTTCTGATGATGAAAACGAGGTTTGTATAGATAAAAAACTAAGGTTCGCCACCATAAGCATGCCAAAAGCCCAAACGATAATGATTTTCGTTATGCATGTATAAGGGTTTTTTTTTAATCTTGGATCGAAGGGTCGCGCAATCTTAGTTCCAAGTTTCTATCTTCTGTCGATTAACTCAAATCTTCATCTAGGCGTTGGAGGCGCATTACATGTAAGACCGAAGGTGCTTAGTCATGTTTCTAGCATCGTTTTGACCAAAAATGTAGAGGAAAAAAATCTCGTGATCGCGCTATTTAAGAATGCAGCTTATAAGTTATTCTCTCGTTTTGTGGCTGGACTGTTCGACAAAGATCAAGACGGCAGGCCAATATTAAACACAGATCAAAAAAATTAAAAGCCATTCGCAAGAGGAATTTGCGACAAATGGCGTGATATATTTTCTTTTTTGTAACAGACTAGTGCAAAGGAGGATGACGAGGTTGTCGTTAGGATCCAGGACGGCTCGAGCTGTTGTTACAAGCGAAGGAACTGGTCATTGTTTCTTTTTTCACCATCTAACAGGTACGCAAATGTAGAACGCACTATTGTGATTAGTAACACTGGATTAGCTTGAAACTGCTGAGGAAGAGTTACATCTACTAAACACAGGCGCTCTCTCAGGTCATTACAGTCACAAGACTGTTATTCTTTCTAAAAATTAATATAAGTGCTGGTGATATTCAGCATCTAGGTGTTGGTGATATTCTGATAACACTTACTTGGAACTTGATTATTTCGGATATCACAAAAGCCAAATATAATAATTGCTTTATTATACATTGTTTTAAAGAAAATAACGAAAAACGCATTATGTTGAAGAAGCTAAACAACCAACCATTGCGCGCGATTCCACACCACCCGTGAACTTAACTGATTGCACTTGGAAATTGTGCCTTGCGCGCACACCCCACTAATTCACAATCTGCTAGCGGAGTAGTAAATAATCTGTAGGTTGCACTGTTTCCCAGATGTAACTGTAGGCTTTTAGCCAATCAGAAGACAGCTAGATTGTGACTTAAATGTATAATAATATGAAAAATGAGAAGTGTATCAAATCCACAGTGCTACGTTAAACTCAATTTTTTATACGTTCTCGAAGGTTGGCAGTAAAGCTAGAAAACAAACTAGTTTGGTTCTCTGGATGTTCGACAATTCCAAAAATGATCATTGCGTTGGTTAGAAGGAAAGAAGAAACTCCAATAATTTGTATTGAAAAACAATTTTTGTGTCATTGTTGTTGTTGTTATTCTTGTTGTTGACGACCGAAATACGATTAGATCTGTCAGTCAGTAATGCCCATGAAACTAAATATAATATACTGCTGCAAGAATACTTTGTTTAGTCAGTAGTTGCTTAATGACTTGTCTTTGAACAGAAATGTTTCAGTTACGGACAAATTTTAAACTTGCATGATCTAAAAAAATGTGATTTGCTATACAGGTTTCGCACATGGATGGTGACGGTGTACAGAAATAAGTGGTTTGACCGCGTGGTACTGGTTTTCATTATTTTGAACTGTATTGGTATGGCTCTTGAAAGACCAGATCTGCCCAGCGACAGCACGGTAGGTTAATTAACCAGATTGATCTGTTATAGTCGTTATCATATGACAGAAAATACAATATTAAAAAGAACAGGCCAATTTAGCGTTAATGTTTAATTTGCAGTGTAGTGCCAATGAACGCGCGCGTAAGGTTCGTCCAATATTTCAAATATAACGTACTCGTATTGTAAATCTTGAATCACAGTAGTATTCATACTAGTACCTACAGTAATGCAATTATCTTCGGTATGAAGCGGGGTGAGTACAAACGAAAATTTTCCAGTTTTTTGAGCGAGAGACTATGTGAGTAGAATTGCAGGACTATTCAATGAGTTCCTAGATAACTTTGTTTTGTGTTTGTTCATGATCAGCAAAAAACTTACTAGAGTTGACAAGCAAAGTTTAATGCCTTGGGTAATGAATACGTTTAGTTAATTGATGGACAAGGAGATGAGATCTTCAAGTCACTGATCAAAAACACAAGAGAAAACTTTGTTTTATTACACGCTGTTTAACATAAATTCTGTTACCTGTAGTTTGTTGCAATTTTATTGTTACCTCATGGGTGTTCATTCTGTTTCAGATGAAGAAAGTGATTAATATCTGCATGTATATCTTCCTGGCAATCTTCACGTTAGAAATGATGATCAAGGTAAAACTTTACCAGAGTAGCAATTAAACAAGACTGATACCAAAAACGTATGGTGACAACGAAATGATAGAGTCCAAACTGAGAGCCAAGATACACCTTGCTGACCACACCCAGTCATGTCCAAACAACAATCCACTGATGCATTTTGCTAAATTGTTTAATCAGTTTATTGCTATTTTTGGCTGATTAAATCTTTTATCGTTTGTGGTTCCTTGCCATGTTTGTATATAGTTTTAACACTCACTGCTTAGCTCTAAAACATGATTATTACAGTCAATAGCCTCTAAATTATAAGGCATACTTTTTGTGCCAGATTAAGTTAAGAAACGATTCTCGGTCATTTTATCTATTTTGCACTCTTTTCTATCAAATCTGGCGCACGTTTGACCGAGGGTGCATGAATTCTTACCTTGTCCCCCAGCCCTCCCCACAGTGCCACCATAATAATAAATTATATCAGCTCTCTATGTTTCCACCCTCCCGTCTCCAGGTGATTGCTCTTGGTTTTTGGATTGGACGTGATACGTACATGCGCAGTGCATGGAACGTTATGGACGGCTTTCTGGTGGTCGTGTCTTGGGTTGACGTCATTGTTTCCTTGACAACAGAGACGCAAAGTTCCATTCTGGGTGTACTACGCGTGTTTCGAGCACTGAGAACGCTCAGACCTCTTAGGTGAGTATCGATCATGCCAAGCTGTACTCTGTATTGCGTTTTAGTATAAATCTGCTAGCGTTCTATAACGAATGCCGTTCTCTGATTGGCTACTCTACTCACTATATATCCTGTGATAGATAGTGAGTAGCGTAGCAAAGTGCCCTTGTTAACAAAATAACGGTACTTGTTGGCGTTTTCGAGGTGTCTTTGAAGAGGATTGCGATAAAGTTTTGAACGAGTTGCAGATTTATACTGAAACAAATAGTTGACTCGGGCTGCGTCCTCGCCAACTATTACGCGATAGAAGTCTTGAGCTCATAATCTAATTGTTTAACATAAAATGCTTCTCAAACTCATTAATAATTCATCAAGTTTGACAAAAAGGAATCGTGAACGTGATGTTGTTTGGAGATCTGATCTTAATTAGCATAAATTTTTAAAATTATATTTCTTTGTTTCCTCCTTAGTTTTAGTTTTGATTGAGAAGATATATCAAACACTCAAGACAGCGGTTGACCGCATAAACACCGTGAAGTTCGTCAAAAAAAAAACACTCCCTTGCTTGTGGCATCTCCAAATGTCTTTTCGGTGTTTGAAAATATGGTCACATTCGGTCTTTCGTGTCTAATATATTTCTTGAAGGAATAGTCTCCAGGCTGATGTGTCGTGTTTTTAATCAGTGTGGCGTGGAACTTGCCATAAACCAGCCGTTCTAGCCTTAACACTTTGTAATAGCCAGAAGTGGAGAGAACTACGAAATGTAATTAAAAGGGGAAAACCTATGACTTAAAAGAGTCCATGACAAAATTTCACCAGGATATCGTTCTTGGTTTCTTGATACCCTGTCAAGGTCAAAAAAGAAAATCAAGTTTGATGAGCTGTGATCCACATGTTTCCTTGTAATCATATATTCTTTCAGCAAAATACCTGTATTGCTCTGTAAAATCTAGCTTTTCATCTAAATTATCGGTATATTTAGAGGCATTTAGCAATATTATATAGAGATTAGGAAAGATCAGAGAACTTCCATCGGAGTGACACTGGCCCTTTAATACTAAAGTTGTAGATCAGATCAACCATGTTTAACACAAGTTTAACATTTCTTTTTCTTGTGTGTTCTTTTTTCTTGTTTTCTTTTTTTGTCTAGTTTCTTTTTTGTTACTTATAGTATAATATAAGCTACTGATGTAAATTTAAGAGCCATTTATCAATTTTTAGCCTTTTCTTAGAATTGATGTAAGCCTGAATGGAAATAAAAATATAAACGTGCTTAACACTGAAAACATCCTTTCTGAATTTTATTCACCTAATCTGCAATTTAAAGACTTCCCTTTTTGCAGCTAATTATAGCAAGCCAATCTAGTGTCTAGTTTGTTACACTGCTTAAACACTCAGGGAGTTATCTTGGGCACGAACCGACTTCTAGGCAATTTACCCAGTTGCAGGACTCGTCCAAACTCCTTCAGCCAGGTTAAGATCACTACTATCCAAACGAAATCTTTTGAAGCGAGAATTGGAAAAGTTAAAGTATGATAGAAAGGTTGGCGCGATAAACTCAAGACTGAATGGAAGTGAGGCGGGGCTGGAGGAGAACTGTTGGCCTGGCGTTTGCTGATGAAAATTGTAATTTTTATGAGCTAAAGACTTGTTCAGAAAAGTCAATGGTTCGCAAAATTTGTTTTTCTTTTATTATTTCAGGGTCATCAGTAGAGCGCCTGGTCTTAAGATAGTCGTGGAGACATTAATATCTTCATTAAAACCAATAGGAAACATTGTGCTTATAGCAGCGACATTTTTCATCATCTTTGGTATTCTTGGCGTACAGGTAATATTTGAATGACCGTAGTATATAAACAATTGCAGTGGCCTCTGCTATCAGCCTGGCCCTGGTTGTTCGAAAGGTGGGCAACGCTATCCACTGGATAAATCGCCATTCACCAGGTCCCAGTTGTTCGAAGCCTAGATAACGCTATCCAACGGATAAATTGCTATTCAGCGGATAAGTGTTAACAAAACAAACCACGCTATCCACTGGATAGTAATTTATCCGGTGGATAGCGTTATCCACCTTTCGAACAACTCGGGCCAGATGTGGTTTGTTTTATTAACACGAATCCACTGAATAGCACGCGATTTATTCAGTGGGCCCCGCCTCCTTATTTTGGGTTTAAAAAATCGTTGAAGGAAGAAAAGCCAGCAGGGAAAGTACCCCCCCCCCCTTCCTCACCCTCTCCTCCTTAGCTCAAGGTCTGGATCCGCCACTGCAGTTAATCGCACTTGCAAGATTGTATTGGGTTGCACTCATTGATCACGCGATTGAAATTTGATTGCAGCTGTTTAAAGGAAAGTTCTACTATTGCAAGGAAGCCGAATATCCAACTGTGGTAACAAAAAGGGACTGTATACAGCGAGGATACAATTGGGAAAACAAGGAATACAACTTTGATAACTTGGCGAAGGTGAACCATTTCTGTTTTGTTGTGCTTTTGTGCGGGGGGTGGGGGGTGTGAAACTTAATACTCCACCAATATTTCAATAGGCAATGAAAACTCTTAAATTGCATTAACCATTAATCTAGTTTTTGATAACTAGCCATGCATGATTAGTATATACTAAAACAGTGGATAGCATCGAAGACGCGCGCTGATTGGCTAGTCAAACTCCGGTGCTTTTTACCTCCGAGTAAATCGGGAAAAAATGGCGTCCCGGTTTGCATCCATGACATGTGAAGAAATCATCCAAATTAATTTTTTGTGGTGTATATTATCTCACTGTTTTAGTATATACTAAAACAAACTCTAAAACAACTATTCACCTCAGTGTCGGTGGCTAGCGGTGAATAGTTGTTAATTATCCTACGCATTTTCTTCATGTCTATATATCAAATATCCGCTAAAATGAAGGGAAAAACTAGATACTTTAAACCCGAACTGTGACAAATAAATACCCTAAACCTAAATTCAAACGGCTTCGGATACTGTTTACAAATGGCCTATACGTAGAAATATTGAGTTGTTAAGTGACTCGCACTTCTTTTCTCTGTCAGGCGTTGCTAACATTGTTCGTGTTCTCAACTAAAGACGGCTGGGTGACCATAATGTATGATGGGATAGATGCTGTCGGTGTCGACAAACAGGTACTCATAAAAAACGTCACTGAATGAACTGGCATTTTTGAAATTTAAAGGATAAGTTAAGCAGCCCTTGCTTGGAATCCGGCGTTATTCCCATATTTGTGTGGACCGCTTCCCAAAACCCTTACCCTAACTATGACCAAAATCGCCGATACCCTACCTATTTATGACCTGACCGAAAATTCGATACCCTGTTTATGACCATTGCAGCTGACACAGTTTCCCTAAAGATAATTTATGAAGAGATGATGATGATGAAAATATCGATGATGATGAAAAAGTACCTTCTTTTAACAAAACAAATCCATTTAAGGTTATAGTGCCCATACCCTATTTATGACCAAAATGGTCAAAATATGGAAAAAAAAAACAGTGAAAACCATACCATATTGGGTCACACATACCTATAGCCCATATAAGGGAACACCCCCCCCCCCCCTCCCCCCCAGAGGAGTGGTATACAGTCAAGACGGAATGATTCAGATGGCTCAAGGGAAATGTTCCGCTGGGGTCTCCTGTAGGTTTTCATTCTCCCAATCTAGCCACGATGAGCGAATGTACCCACCTTGGTTTGATTTCGTAGAACATTATTTCGACAGACAAATGATATGAACCTATTATGAAGAGAGCATGGCTACAGATGGCATTATGAAAATAGTTACATCACACTGTGGACAATTTTGATTACGTAGCTTTAATTTTCAACGCTCTGCGTTGTCTTCAGAGGTCTCACACTGTTAATTTATTAAAATTTTACTTCTTTTTTAAGTTGCAGGTTACGAAAAAAATTCGGTGATTGTGTCTCTTGACCAAAAAAGAAAACAACAATACACCGAATGCAAATATGGCGGACCACTCGGCCAGCGCCCGGGACGAGTCGAATGAAAGCGAGGCTAGTTGGGCTTTGATGTTTTGTTTTGACAATGCTTTAACTAGAAAGTCTTGCTTCGTTGTCGATTTGGTCCCTTTGTTTCGCCCTCCCTACGCGTTTTTGTGTTCCTGGATGCCACCGCAACAGAGTGGAATCTTCCACAGCAGAGAAAGTGTTCCTTTTTTCAGTTTTCTCGTTCGCCTCTGAGGGGAAACCAAAGAGACGGGGCAAGGAGTTCACATTCGCCGAAGGAACTGTTTAATTTCAGGTTGGAATCGATCTTAGAAAATGTGTAAGCGATCGCATTTAGCTCCAAGTTGTTGTCATTTGGCTCAATGCTTTCACTGGTTTTAGCGACGGGGCAGTTGAAGTTCATTCGCTTGGTTATTGCACCGTAGTATTTATATTTACTTCGTGCGATTCCGTGCATGCGAGTGGACGCGAACGCAAATAACTTCTTCCTTTGAGACAGAGGATATCATTCAAGAAGAGCTTTTCTTTAACTTGGGGAGGGTATTGGCCATGAAAACCGTGTTGGAACACCACCAGACACCACATAAGCTCGTCATTTAAACGATTTTTCTGAGATCTTCTATCCTGAAACGTAGCAAACAAACTTTAGTTCCCGCGGCGATCGTGAACTCCGTTTCTCCGTCTCAACGAATTGCATTGATCCACTATTTTCCCTTAGAGGTGAACGGTGGAAGATTTCTATCCCCTCTCGTCTTATTCAGAAACACAGCAACTCTTAGGCACAGCGAAATAAAACAACAGATCGACCACAAAGCAAGAGTTTTCTGGAGAAGCATTTTCAAAGCCCAACTAACCTCGCTTTCATGTAGCTCGTCCCGGGCGACGACCGAGTGGTCCGCCATATTTGTATTCGGTGTATAATCCACGAGACTCTGCTTGTTGACTTTCCTTGTTTTTGTTTTTGCTCTTTTTTTTTTCAGCCAATAAGAAACAACAACAAATGGAACGTGCTGTTCTTTGTAGCGTTTTTGTTGTTGGCTGGTTTCGTGGTCCTCAACATGTTGGTTGGTGTTGTTGTGGAAAATTTCCAAAAGTGCCGTGACATGATAGAAAAAGATCGCTTGGCAGAGAAAGAAAAAAAGAAAGCTGAAAAACTACGATCAGGTCTGTTGACGCAGCTAAAATAAGCTAAAGAACCATCATTTTTTTCCCATGGTAACTAAATTAAAAGGTTGTAGTTTCAGTGAGCTTTGCTGGAATAAGTCATAAGATTTCTTTCCAACAAATACCATACTGATGACGTAATAGGTCTTTTCCGAGTTTGCCTCTTGCCTCTGTGTCAAAACGAGTCATTGCCTGATTTCAAACGTGAAGATAAGGTACGAGTCTCTAAACTATGGGATTAGCAATTACTGATTCATATAGTCAGAAAGAACAGACCAAGTTTTACAGAATCACCAAGTTTGGTGTAAATCGACCCAATATTGAGCAAAATACAGCCATTTGAAAATGTCAAATTTTACAAAGAAATGTATGGCCATCCGGACGCTGTCCGAATACAGCGTCCTGATGGCCATTCTTGTTTTCACTTTTTAAATCGCTGTATCTCATCCAAAACTAGCGTGATTAACACCAAACTTGGGGCTTTTGTGAATCTCGGTGTGCTCTTTCCGACCATATGGATCAATAGTTGCTTATCCCATAATTTACACACTCGTACCTAGTCCTTTTCGGTTTGGAATTAGGCAATGGTGTGAAAACATTCATAAGAAAATGAGTTTCGACAATAGGTTTATTTTCATGCAAATCAAACCATTATATAACATGAAAGATTTTGCACGAAGACTCGTTTTGAAACAGTTAAGCAAAAAGTAACTCTAAACCCGCCTATTGTACAGACACCTGTGTACGGTCTGTCCGGATTGGTTGTTGGTTACGAGCTAAAATTGGATGCAAATAAAGAAACAGTCAATTGTCGACGTTTCACCAATATTTGTACAGTCATTTGTACTTCGAATTGAATTTAAGATTATATTTCGGAAAGAGAGAAACGTCTATTTTTCAAGTTCTAAAAACACACAGTGGAACCGTGCCCTACGGTTACCTCGTTATTTCTGTCACTCTTTGATGTCCTCAAGGAAACGTCTGTACATTTTATTGTAAGAAAGCCCCTTTAATGCAGCTACCCCGTTAATCATTACGGCCAGAAGGCACATTCTGAAATCCCAACCTGTCTTATCCTTTATAATTTTTCCCCGTTGATACGGCCACTCAAACCAGCTATGTTCATTTTTTCCTTGTTAATATTTTCACGGTCACCAATGCGGTCATATTTTTATGGCCCGTAGGTGAGCACATTGATGAGGTTCCACTGTTCTTCTAAGGAAACAATTTCTCTTTTTTTATCAGAATCCAATAAGGAAGAAGAAGTAGAATTCCCACAACCTCGGCGGTTTTTCCACCGGATCTGTACCCACGGATACTTTGACTTGGGAATATCGGCTGTTATTGTTCTAAATGTCATTTGTATGGCTATGGAGCATTACAATCAGCCTGAGGTATGAAATCATCTTATTATTGATTCAGCTTCTGGAAAAATCTGTATTTCTCGGACAACGTGCAGCTCAAGCGAGCGAGACAGATACGGCTGATAGCTTGAACTGCGAGCATGGACAACCTTTAAAATATGATAAGAAAAACAAAGCACAACCACAGGTCGGATGCCGGGTTGAATATGAAATGTTTAATGTGGACTACATAAATTGTAACTCGTCCACACGTTGTGATAAGGCAATTTAGCCCCCACTTAGAAGGGTGACAGTTTCTAGCGTATTTAATCCATAAATCAGATCTTACTCAGACTTACAGACCTTACATGTTTCCTGTACTCTGGTTTATGGAATTGGCTCTCACCTCAGAGTGCAGCACAATTATTTCCCCTCTAACCTGATCCCTTTGTTGTCCAATTCTTACACTTTTCAGGAAATGAGTGTGTTTCTAAAGTATGCCAATTACGTGTTCACGGCTATCTTCATTGTGGAAGGCGTTTTAAAGATCTACGCTCTAGGAATCAGGAAATACATCAAAGAAAGGTAAAACAGTATAAATTGCTCAGTGCATCTATTAAGTGGTCATCAGAATGCATAATCAGTATACATCTCAGGGCCGGCGGTTTTCATTTTGCCAGTCAGAGCGAGATCAGTTGGACTAGCTAAGGAAAAATGGAACGACACTTTCCAATCAAACCTGACCAACCGTGACGAATGGCTTTTTCCATTTTCTATTTCTTTCCCCAATCCCCACATTACAGAAATCTGCTGAAGAGAAGAAGGGCAATGAAACTGTTAGTCAAAATAGAACGGGAAATTGCTGTCCGGCCGGTCCCACCAATCAAAGAGGACTACCTAAGATAAACTAGACCAGACCCTCCATTTGACTTCTGACTGAATTTCCGGGCTTTTTGGTAAACATAGTAAAATATGAAAAGCAATCTCAGTAACAGTGATTCTCATTGTTAACAGGTGGAATCAGTTGGACTTGTTTATCATTTTGCTGTCAATTGTCGGAATTGTTCTAGAAGAGATGAACTCTGAGCTGCCAATCAACCCCACTATCATCCGGGTCATGCGAGTGCTTAGAATCGCTCGAGGTGGGTGTTCTTAGTTTTTTACGTGTAACCAAATGCTGAGCGAAGAATTAAAACTAACCTCACCCCTCCGCCTCTCCCTCTCACGGGATTCGAGCCGAAAGAGAAAAGCATACCGATGACGTGGCCATATGCTTATCTAAGAAGTGTCTCCTGATTGGCTGAAGCCTGAAAATTTTAATCAAGATGAAAAGTCTGCAAACTGTCAAACTGGCCGCGCGTCTAGAAAGCAATTTAATTTCTTTGTTATGAGAAAACTGACCCATTGTTTATTGTTGCAAGGAATACTTTGATAGCAGTTTTCTTTTCTTCAACTATAGTGCTTAAACTTCTGAAGACAGCTGAAGGAATCCGAAAGTTGCTTGACACTGTTGCCGAGGCTCTACCGCAGGTAAGTGATCTTAAAAGGCTAAATTTTAACATGAAATTGCTACGTTGCCTCAGATTCGTCATTTTCTAACAGACTAGATATTACGCGCTTTAGTTCCTTTCCACTCATCTATCAGAAAATAATTTTGCTCATGACGTCACTTGGTTATGCCTTCATAATAGTGAAATTTACACCGCCCTTTTGTTTATCCTTTACGATTGAGGACTGCTTGCGGACCGAAACAGGTAACAGGCTAAACGGCTGATCGAGCTTTGTTCTTTCTTCTCCTGATATAGGTTGGAAACTTAGGTCTACTGTTTCTTCTGATGTTCTTTATCTTTGCCGCCTTGGGCATGGAACTTTTTGGACAAATTGGTAAGTCACGAAAACATAATTCATATAAACTGGTAGCGTTAGCTAGTATTCCTTATATTTTTCTCCGAATGAATAATGATATGATTGATTAATTAACTCGTGTAAAAGATTGCTAAAACTCCTTTATTTAGTTTGCTAAGAATTTCAATGCAATGAAAATTTTGCCGCAAAGCCAAGAGGTTATCATCATAGTCTCTTGACGAAACTAATGGTTCTGAATTACTCTTGCACCCAAGACTGCACCGACGAGGTACCCTGCGAAGGACTGGACAATCATGCGCATTTCAAGAATTTTGGCTTCTCGATGTTGACTTTGTTTCGAGTGTCGACTGGTGACAACTGGAATGGAATTCTCAAGGTATTCAAACTTGGCCTTGTTTTGTCGCTTGGCGTAAAATCTTTATTTATCAACAAGAGGCTTAGTTGTTGGGAGACTTTGTGTCGTTCAGTCCTGTCTGCCATAATACTTGCGATTGAATAAATCTGATTTCCATCTGGATCTACATGGGGGGTGGGGGTGTTGTGGGGGCCCTGCAATTAAGGGGATATACCCATCGCTGCAAGACTATAGGGTGAAAAAGGAATGAATTACAGACGAAATTTGGACTTTACTTACCCCTATTACCACTGTTATAACCTCTTATATCAGAAAAAAAATATTTTTGACGTGCGCTAAGGTTTTAATATTTTTCCCGCGAAAACGTGTGACAGCAAGGAGATAATTATGTTGATTTTTCTTTTGCAGCGCCTTATTTCGAGATATCGGACAATTGTAATCAACTGTTTTTTGTTATTTGCGTTTGTTTCTAATTAATGTAAATTTCGTTCTCTCCTTTCTCTTATAACTGTAAGAATCAGTTTCCTCATGGTAAGGGCCATCGGTTTGCGAACTGGGCAAAGCAATAGTTGGTATTTAGGAACTATGGGAAGCCTAGATAAGTCGGCTTGGACTTGTGTGAACAGTGGGATTTTATCTCCTTCCTTTCACTTCATTTTATGTTTTTAACTCTGTTTTCTGTCTTGCCAACAGGACATCATCAACAAGAAACGCTGTGAACTGGATCCTACACCAGGCTGTACCGCACTAGAACACATCGCTCCAATCTACTTCGCAATCTTTGTTCTGGCGACACAGTTCGTGCTGCTGAATGTTGTGGTTGCCGTGTTGATGAAGCACTTGGAAGATGCCAAAGAAGAACTCTCCATTAATTCATCACAGGAAGTAACTGATAATGCACTAGGCGTGGAAGTGGACGGTAACCCAGGCGTCGACGTCATGCAAGGTCATTCATCTAAAGACGGAGATTACACGGACCCCTCTTGTCCGGGAGGGAGTGGGGCCAAGGCGGAATCTAACAACAACGCCACGGTCGTGGTTCCTGTAGTTGGGTTTCTACGTCGATCAAATGACTCGGACAGTAGTTTGAGTTCTTTTGATCACAATGCACAAGCCGCAGGAGACGGCAGAGACTCACGAAAGCGGCTTCCACCAGTTGATTACACGAAACCAGAACAAAGCGCAAGTCTTGCTACCTTACGACTTCCACCGATAGGGAGCCAATTAAGTGGACTTAATAAGATCGGCAGAAACTCGGACAAAATCGATGATTCATCGTTGTCGGGACTGTCTAGTCCTGAGACTGAAAAGCCTGCCAAAAGTCGGCTGGATGGTCAAATATCTCCTCGGGCTCCTATATACGTCATGAGCGAAGACAGTGACTTAAATGACAGCAGTATGGAAGTTAATCGAGATCGAAGTAGAGTGTTTAGGCCCGTTGACAGAGCTGCTAAATCAAAAGGATCAGTGCGTTCACCTTCCCCACACTCGAGCAGCGAAGATGAAGGCAAGAAGAAGAAATTTTCCGTTAAGAAACCTTTTCCTTTAAGAGGGAAGGCTTTAAAGAAGGAACCAAAAACGACTTCAGTTGTGTCGCCCAAACCGGAAAGTAAACCGGCTAAACAGGGCGGAAAACCGGTCAAACCCGACTCTAGGTGGGCTGCTCCGGTGTTTGTAGGAGGAGAAAATGGGAAAGAAGAAATGAGACTCAGTGAAACTGAACCAAAAAATAATGACAAGGACACTAGCTATCAAATGCAAAGCTATGTGTGAAAGACGCTCGCATCTCCAGTTGCGAGCAGATGTTTCTACTTCCAGAGAAGACGGTGCAGTGGTGTGTATTTTTGACTTCAACCGCTGATGACACGTCACGTTTAAAGGGATGTCTTTCATTTACGGGTTTCACTCGAACACTCGGGCATGCTGTGGTCCCACTAAGTAAAATATAAAAACTGTTCTTCTATAATGCCGGGTATAATGTGAAAGCTGTTCATTGTGAGGTCGTTGGGAAATCCTGAGAGTGACTTAGTTTCATCTACAATGTCAATTTACACCACTTAAACTAGTTTAGCTAAACCGGGTTTAGGTATTTCCAATTTGTCGATTTCGTCTTTGCAGTCATTTCGAGAAGACCAATTTCAAACCACCTTGCTAATATATTTTAATCAAGCAAGTTTTTATCTCGTTTAAGGGGCTCAGTCACGGTACTTTGAGTTATTTTGAGCATCGACAAAATTACCGTTAAAGTGAGTGAAACCTGAAAATAATACTTTACAAAGATAGAGAAACATCAAAGAGACGATGATAGGCCATAAAGGAACAAGGATGGCTAAGGATGGAGAAGATTGACACGGATTGCAAACAACGTTCAACCGTGACTGGGCCCCTTTAAGTTTTGGCGTATGGACTCGGATGAGCAGCTAATTTTAAGCTGTTTAGTTACACCACTTTTAAATATGTTTGAAATGTTGATGTGAACAGGGCCTTAATTCTTTGGATATCCTGGCCTTGCTCTTTCAGATCAAAACCCTTCTATTTAAACTACCTTGTAGTCGCTTAAGCTGATAGTTTAGTTTGCCTCTGGATCAGTAAACCCGTTTGCGCCTGCTCGTTGGAGGTACAACCGCGCTACAAGAAAATTGCAGCAGAGTCCCTTTATCGTGTTCAGTCGGAACAAGCTCTCGTGGTCGTGTAAACATTGAGCTTAAAATAATTTTAGATTGAGAAAACCTTTTGAATTAATCGAACAAAAACCGTTCGAATTGTAGAGTTTTTATTTTTGTAGCAGTTGATCATTGTAAATAGGAGTGAACGGCTCTTACAAAGTGTAAAATGAAAAATAGTAGTGGAAATTCGTTGACACTAGCCTGGAGCTAACAAGATATGCAAAGAAAGATATGTAAAGGATAAAATTTGCAGAACTTCTTGTTCTATGGTTTTTAACAACAGAATAAAGCATTGAAAATAGTGTTTTCGAATGTTGCTTTTTTCCTCTCTTCATCGGTAACCTCCACCATCTTTTCCAAACATTTCTAATATATCTCATTCAGAACCAAACGCAAGAGTTATACTGGAGAAAAATCGGGCCTAAGAGAGTACTGAAAGGACCTCGACTGAAGGCAACGTCGTCTTCTTAAAGACAAGAACGAGATCGATATTCTAGGTCCCAGTACTAACCGAAGAGAAAAACGTAATTGATCTGTCATCGTAACGCATGCGCATCAAACAGATCATGAAAAAATCCACCACATGTGCAGATGGTAGAGAAACTCTATTTTGTAACCATTCAATTTTATTCTTGATAAATAATTCGGGTGTTACATGTACTTTACCCAGTCTTACAAAAATATTTCTCAAGAGATTTAAACCATTCATTAACTTAAAGCGCATTCCTAGCCAATTGAATTTAGAGCAAAGCAAAATCGGCTCCAGCCAATTTTACCATAATTGGAATAACAACAATTGCTATGATTGGAGGAGAACGTATCACGTGTCGTGGGTCAAAACTCACTAACTCCTCGACCTAAATGTTCCCCTCGTCTTTGCTTCGGGCAACATTGAGGTTCTCGAGGAAATAAAACTCACTCTTTCCTTGGGGCCAGTCATTAAGTGCTTACCGTAAAATAGCGTTAAATAACCCGTAATATGCCGGGCAGAGAATATTTCCCAGTGTTAAACATTAAATACACCCTTACGGGTAAGTACAATTCGTGTGACGCCTTTGTCTGCCTGTGAGAATTTCTTGAAATCCTACTTTCAAATAAAGGTATTAAGCGTGGTTTAAGATTCAATTTCAAGTCATTGTCAAGGACAATTCAACAATATTCCACCAAATGAATCGCATCAAATGAATTGGCCAGGAAAGCGGGTTACCGAACCAACGTTTTGAGACTAACAGTGAAGTCATTAAAATGCTCATTACGGGAACTCTCTTGGTGGCAAAGTTCCGGGTTTCGGGTTTCTTATTTTTATAGTTCACCAAGGACTGGAGTAGAAATATAATACGAAATCTTCATGGACTTTCCCAGGGTTATAAAATTTTCAGACTTTTCAAGGCCGTGCGAAACATGTTTAAACAGTCGAAAGAACAAGTGCAAATCTGCGTTAAAAACGTCGAAGTATTTCCGACTCGTATTACCGTAGAATTCCGAAAGTAACGGCCCCCCCGAAAGTAACGTTAATTTTTTGCCTCCCTATTAAATCCCGAAAGTAACGGTCCCCCCGAAAGTAACGGCCCCCCGAAATTAACGGCATTTTAAAAAATTACCCCAAAAGGGTCACAAAACACTGTTGTGACTGCTGTATTTGATGATCACTTCAAGCATTACTTTCCGTCGGCTTACACTGAAAGCGATCTTAAGAAGTACCGTGACATATTCAACTGGAAAGAGAGAAATACAAATAATATCTCTTCTTTGGGAAGTAACTTAAACAAGAAAAACACCAACGTTTGTCATGAAACCGCGATTATCTTTCAATGTATACAGATAAGAAAACTAGAACTTGTAAAAATTCTCAGATTATCTTGGAGCACATGCTTGATTAAAGAACGTTTAAAGAATCTTTTTGTTCATGTTTTAATCTGTGAGTGAAAATTATGAACACTGCAATACTTTGTTGAAATTAATTTGTCAGTGAAGAGTCCAAATGTACTGTACAGTTTTAGTAACCGTGTGTGTATAGCGTACCGCTACGTTTTGTTTACTGTTTGTTCATCTGGTTACGTTACATTTTAGATATATGCCTAAATGGGATGACTTTTAAATTTCATAATACGCGCCCTCTTTGTCTGAGACCGTTTCGAGTTACAAACGTTTTTTACCTGTCCGAAAATAACGGCTACCCGAAAGTAACGGCTACCCGAAAGTAACGGCTACCCGAAAGTAGCGGCCCCTTTTGCCCGCAAAATTCGAAAGTAACGGGGGCCGTTACATTCGGAATTCTACGGTATCCAATCAAAATCTAGCGCAGGTCCTCACGAGCGAGGTAACGAGTACTAATGACTGTTAAAAACTACTCACGAGTACTCACGACTGCTGAGCAAGCTCTGGTACGGAAACGAAGGGATCATTCAATTTTAGATGAAAGGTTTTCATCATGTCAACTATTGCTCAATCCAGCGAATAAAATGTTACATGTAAAACATGCTTAGAGCATTCTATAAAATTTAAGTTTACAAATGGTAGTCTTCTTCAGAAAAGTGATCGCGATGTCAGCTGAGTAACTTTTCCAGGTCACTACAAAGTTGATCAATCTCAGAGCATTTTCCTTTGAACTTGTCCACGTTGACACCCATCACACTTGCAAGGCCAGCCACCTAAAGGAAGAAACCACAGGCAAAATGAAAAGATTTTTAGGAAAACACAACTTCATAAGACTTCTCCTTATTTAGGTCACCTCAGAGTAGGTCTGGGGAGCAAGAGCCGACAATTTCTTTTTCTCAATTCTGGGGTCAATTTAATAAAGAAATTACACTTGTAGTTTTTACATGTGTAATTTACACATGTAAAGTCCGACTTGTAAATACAAGTATTCAATAAAAGAATTTTCCACGCTGGAATTTACACGTGTAGCCCGAGTCAGGATACAAGTGTAAATTACAATTGTAGCCTTACAGTACAGTTGTAAAATCCGCTTGAATGCATATGTATTTTTACAATTGCAAATTTTAATATCCCTGCTGCCCTTTCAAAATCTACGGACTTATTCAAAATTCAAAAAGGTGGATGAAGGCGTCCACAGGAAGACGAAATTCCCTTGGATTTTCAATGTCAAAAAGCCGTGTCTCTCCAAAATTCCTAGGTTGACCGATAATTTGACGTCTCAGGAGCTCGTCGAGTTCCTCTTCACTAGAAGACTACATGCTTTGACGCTCCAATATCTGTTTTACAAGTCGTACTCTATGTTTACAAGTGACATGCGACTAGTATTTTGCACTTGTGATTTACAAGTTGGACTCTTGTAAAACTACAAGTCAGACTCTTGTAAAAGTTTTATTAAATTTGATACTCACCATTTTTTACACGTGTAGCGCTATTCCTGTAATTTCAAGTCGGACCCTTGTAACCTGGACTTGTAACGATGTTTATTAAACTCGTTTTCGCCTGCGGTTGTAAAAACAATGGTCCGACTTGTAGATTACAAGTGTAATTTCTTTATTAAATTGACCCCAGGATAATGGTCAAGAATAAAAAACAAAAATGATCTTCAAAAAATATTAACTTAATCCCCTGCTAGTACAAAAATACAACCTACCTCAGAATTGTAATCCGTAAATCTTCTCAAAGCGTACAGGCAATTATGTACTGAAAACAAACAGCGCTTCAGAATTAGAGTCATGACATGTACTTTACACCGATGCTTTAAGTTTATTTGTGGAGGCGCGGTGGCCTCGTAGTACATGTAAGTGCGCTCGTCTCCGAATCGAGTGGTCCTGGTTCGAGCCCTAGCCTGGGACATTGTGTTGTGTTCTTGGACAAGACACTTTACTTTCACAGTGCCTTTCTCCACCCTGGCGTATAAATGGGTACCGGTGAATTTAATGCTGGAGGTAACCCTGCGATCTAGCAATCAACCCAGGGAAGAGTAAAAATACTCTTAGTCGCTTCATGCTACAGAAACTGGAGATAAGCGGTCTGCTGTATCGACACACAGTAACAGCACTACGCGTTTCACTTCACATAGTGACACATAAGCTCGTTATGAACCAAAGATAGAATACTGGTGCAAAACTGAGACCGATACGAAAAGTTGGTTACAGTGAACTCTCTAGAAAATACACCTCCCATCGGGGACATTGCAGTAAGACATTCGTAATGTTTTATGTTACATTGGTGTCTTAGAATTAGAACTCACTGGTACACTTTGCTTGTCAAGGCTATGCTGTTTGGGGTAATTAAGGCTAGGCGGGTTTCGGGTTTCGGGTTTCAGGTTTTGGTACTTAAGGCTATGCCTGCCTTAAGAACAGGTCCGAACTGCAAGGAGCTACAATAGAGAGAAATGACTGATTGACGATGCGGTACGCAGTGAGACGTTTCGGGAACGCAACAAGCAATAACAGCGTATCCCTAGGGGGGGGGGGGGGTACTCCCTAATAAAAAGAACGGGGATGCGTGTCCTACCATTTAGGGGTTAAGAAAACAATTTTCATTGGTCCCTCTTGGGGTGTTCAGCCTCACAAGCACCACAGCAGGAGCTTTTGCAGTACCTTATAAGGTATTGAGCCGCAAAAAAAGTGACGAGATAATCAGAGTTTTTTTTAGAATTAGTACCTCTTAGGGGTGAAATAGTTTCAAACCACGCCCACAAAGCAGGAGCTTGGTACCTCGTTGGGATTCTTTTCAAAATTTCCGTAGCGCAGCCCCGTTCTTTCTATATGGGAAATCCTCTAGCCCTTGCAGCCTATGGCACCCTGGGTAATGATGTTCAGAATTCAAAGTCTAACCAACCTGTCTCCTGGGACACATCCTTGGTAAGAAGTTCAATTATGGCTGTGGAACACTCTAGTGCAATGTCTTCTTGTATCTGAAACAAAATAAATATTTTGGGCAAAAGCGAATAAAGCAATTATTAAATTGGAAGTTATCACTCACAGTAGACTGGAAACTGCATTTCTCTCCATTCCCACCCCAATTTTTCACGCTCGTGGTAGACTTTTCTGTGACGCCACTTTCTGTTCAGGAACAAACTTTTTTCCAAATCTTTATGTCAGATTTTTTTCGTTCTACGCTCATGAATTTACCCCTTTCTTAAGGTGGCTGAACACAGTTTTTGATACCTCTGTTTCATTTACCTTTGCTTCTAAAACCCTTGATCCTTTGGTCGCCAAAAATGGCAGCAAGCAAGTTAACAACACAAACTTCAACTTTTTGATAATTAAGCTGTCGTATGTGCCGTTACCATGGCAACATGATTAATTATAAACAGGCGTTTAAAATCGGTTTTGTTTATTTGCAGAAAATCTAGTCATTAGATTTTCTTTATAATTTGCATGCAACAAGCTTGTAACGATACTCACATGTTAGCGCTATTTTAATAATAATTTAACAAACAGATCTTTAATTATCCCTCGTTGAAGGTTCACTGGCATATCTTGAATTTCCTTTGTTAAATTATAATTTTTTTTTAATCCTCCAGTTATTTATTTCCTAAAGTATTTTCGCTCTAAATTTCGTGAAATTCTAATGAGTGGTTCTCGAGAAATAGGCGTATCTCCGAAAGTCAATTTTTCACTCAATCGCAATTTTTTCGACTTACTACGCATGCGCTGCATTTAACTGGGTTCCTTCGGTAACAAACAAAAGCTGGAAATTGCTGGGTTCTTTGCATCGTTACCTTTTCTAACGTATCTTTGTAATGAAAGACTAAAGCCATCAATACACTGCTTTCAATTATAGAGAAAAATAACACAGATAGTGCGAGTGTTGAGTAAATAAAATGATCGCTCTATTGACGGCTTGTTTGTTTGTTTGTTGAAATCCTTGTGCACGTGCTGAATTGCATCAGCAAAAGCGCGCGCGAAAACTGTGTTCGGCCACCTTAAATGATACATGTTTATATGTGTGTACTAGAAATACTGTAAAAACATTTATTGTTTGGCTTGTGTTTGGAGCCGACATAACGGGCGCTCTTATTAGCTAATTCTAAAGCTCACGGGCTTACTAAAACAAAGCAAAAAGCCATGCATATAATAAACAACTCATTAACATAACACCTTATTAACATTAAACGTTTGGTCTTCACGAGAAAACCCCAAAAGTCGACCCAGCCGCCCTGCCGTATGGACTTCGCAGTCGCTCGGTCAATAGACGGATCCACACGGCAAGGTCTCGGTCACTAGCTTAATAAGTAGCTAGTAATCCACATCGAAAAAAAGATCGTCTGGTTACCTTAAATCTAGCGATATTGGAAGCTAACGCAGCTCCTACATTTTGAAGTTCGCCATCTTTGCTAAGAAGACAGTTAATGGTAACAGCAGGAAGCGGTGTGGAGCGTTGGTCTTCCAACATGGCTGAGTGGCCTGTGTGATGGCTGACAACACAGCAAAACTACAAGAGAAAAGAAACCAAAAACTCAACGAATCTAACAATGAATTCACCAACGTGTAATTATTATTAAGAAAAGTGTTTTTCGAAATTCACATGATGAGCAGTGACTCCGATGTAACAAAATTCTAGACTTCATGCAAGCTCTACACTCCTTATGTTCTCTTTAAGTCTTTAGAAAAAAAAACATAGAAAAGCCTGAGATAGAGCAGGGAAAATTAGACCGTGGATAGCGAGGTGCACTGGACTGAAACATTTAGCAGTTAGATTAGGTGGTCCTGATTCGTGCCCAGGCCGTGGTAGCCGAGTTGTGTCCTTGACACTAAACTTTCAGAGTGTCTTTGTTCACCTTGAAATCTATGTCTGTTTGGGTCAACTAAGTGCAAATGCTTCTTTAGTGCTTTAGTACTTCAACTTTCGTATCTGATATCAGGCAACACTATTTAACTTATTCAGCAGCTTCATTTAATAGTTAACTGACCAACTTGATGCAATCAACTTGAATCGAACAAGATGTAATGCTGGAATAATTCCTACAGGTCTTTTTCACAATCTCTTGCAGTCCTGTGATTGAAGTAAATGGCATTTTACACATTTTACATACAGTTGCTTGAAAAATGAAGGGCTGGGCAGGTGCGACGTAGAGTTACTCCGTTAAGGCTTATCTAGGGGACATGATCATATTATTAATCTTGGTTGCTGCGCGAGAAAACATAACACTTTGATTTCTCTGTGACAAGTTTATTAAGTTGTGAGATAAATCTACCAAACCAAAGGGAAATTAAGGTTTGTAGTTTAAACATACTTTCGAACTCTTCCCAATCCGCCTATAAAAATCATACATGCAAATTGGCAATAAAAAAGGATATTAAGGAAGATAGGTACGTGTAATAGCCTGCAGTGCTCTAGATCTCAGCCAATCAGAATCGAGTATTTTTTCAGGTATATTATTAATTTCTTAATTTGCCAGATTACATGTAAAATGTAAATGTCAAAAAAAAAATGTAAATGCAAATTTAATGTCAAACACAGGGAGTGCTTGCGCAATCACCCGAGCCAGAGGCTCATGATAAAGTGCTTGACAATTCTAGATCGTATTGGAATTTGGGAATGCTGGTTTTTGAGGAGAGGGGATTAAACCGGAGGAGAGGGGATTAAACCGGAGTACCCGGAGAAAAACCTCTCGGAGCAAGGAAGAGAACCAACAACAAACTCAACCCACATATGACACCAGGCCGGGAATCGAACCCGGGACATATTGGTGGGAGCAAGCGCTCTCACCACTACGCCATCCCTGCTCCCCTACATCTAAGCTGAACTCACCAGTAGAAGTAGAAAATAATTTCTCACATAACAATAGCACTTGCAAAAGTTGTAAAGTGAGATGTAGAACATGATTCCCCTCCTGTGTCAAATGTTTTTCAAGTAGTTGATCTGTTAAAAGAAAAGATCTGTCCTCAAGTCATCGATAAACATGATACACTCAGTAATATGATACTTGTCACTTAGTACCTCAGCTATTTCAGATCTGCCTTATAATTAGTTCCCTAGTTCAGCCCGATGTTAAAAACATTGCAAAGGGCTCTTGTTGATGGTCTTATCAATGATGATGATGACGATGACAAAGAAGCCTCTTAGAAAAAAAAACATAGTTTACCCAATTCAAGGCTGGCGTACAAAAACCATATTATATTTGAGACCAAAATGGCCAAAGTTGATATCCTATCTCTGACCAAAATGACTGAAAAACCATAACCTTTAAGGTCAACCATACACATGTATGTATAGAGCCCATGTATGAGAGAGAACACCTTAGTTTGGGCTTTAACTACAAATATAAATTTATGTATACCCAAAGTTATCCAAGTTGACATTCGCGAGTATCGATGGAGAGTACAGTCATGTAGATCAAGGGTTGATCAAGTGTGTGTACACACGATCCTAAATCTTTTGCAGCAAGTAATTGCTTGCAAAGGTGGCTAATTGGGTGTGAAATCAAGGGAAAATCTGAATGAACTCTTTTCCAAGCAAAGTGAACATATAAAAATTATGTAGTTTGGCCAAATAAATGTCATCAATTTATTGTTCTGTCCACATTCATTCAGTGTTTGCAAGACACCTAAGTATGTTAACTTACCAAGTACATGTATTGGGCTTTCTTTTACCTCAGGAAGATTATCATTTTCAAAACATTTTTTTAGCTCATCAAGGTGAATTAGATCTTCATCTGTAAATTCTATTTTTTGTAGGCTTTCTTTAAGATCAGTAATAGCGAGTGGTACCTGGTCAGAAAAGAGATATTAAGCAAATGTTATTTTTCTGTTAGTTATATTCAAAGGACTCTTATGATTGGAGTTTAGCATCTTCCAAACAATCCCCAGGGGGACTGCCTTATAAAAAGGGCAGAGGCTGGAGAGGGGGGGCTCCTTGTACCTTTCAGCATTATAAAAGTGGTTTTGTTAACCCTTGGGGTGATCAGCCTCAAAAGGTCCATAGCAGGAGCTTATGCAGTATCTTTTAGGATATTGAGCAAAAAAAATGACAGAAGATGAAATGTGGGATGTAAGAATAATTATTAGTATCTTCTAGGGGAGAAAAAAATAATTTTCAAGACATGCCCACAAAACTGGATCTTGGTTCCTCTTCAGGATTATTTTCAAAATTGTCAACCAGCAACCCCATCCTTTTTGTATGGGAGTTCCCCAGGGGAATTAAGGACAACAAGGTAGTACAGATATCAAAGTGAAATTCAAGGGATTGACATGGGAGGAACAAGACAAGTGAGAATTTTACACAATCTGCATTCTTCTGCTGTATTTAATGCCATAATGAACACTTAATAACCAACATTTTTACATAACCTGCACTATTGTTTGATTTAATTGAACTTATAAAATTTTAAATAATCAATCACAACCATGGAAGCAAGGTACCATTATGCCTGTTTTTAAGATCCACCAGTAATAATGCATGCACAAATAAACTTACTTACATCAATTTCCTTGTATATATTAGGCTTCCTCAGCACTGCACTTTGACTGACATAGGAGAAAAAGAATAAGTAGTTGACGAATATTAATGGTGAAAAAAAAACTAATCTGATATGAGCAGATGTTGCTTAATAAAAAACACTCATTTCTTCGCCCCAAAGTAAGCGGTATGTTTTGAGCAAACATGCAATCATGTGTATTTCTTCCCTGAGTTTTATGGTAAAAAAAAAACTTTATAATCATGTAATACCTAGTAGTTATAATGATTCCGTAACAGCCCATAAACGATTATTTACACCTTTTAGAGATTGCAAAAACCTGCAGATGGCAATTTTCAGCAATTAAAGTCAATTTATATTAAGTTTTTGTAGTGACTATAATTAAATTGCAACTAAGGTGCTAAGTATTACACTGTTCTGTATCAGTACTCACCAGCCGTCAGGCTGATCTCTCAGTCCCATCTGTGCAGAAGGGGTACATGTATCTCTTGGTTCAAATATTGTTTGTGGGCCTCTTGATGATGAGCCTGATATTGATGTCCCTCCAGATGGTCTTACTGATATGGAGTCAATAATGGGTCTTATCATCTGACCGAAGGAACTGAAAATTTAAGAAGGTTATATTACTGACTGAAGTTAAGCACTTGGCTTAAAAAATATGGCACCATAATAATCAGATCAAAAAACTTCAGATCCAAAATACAGCATTTGCAGTATTAAAGCATTTTGTAAATTTATAGCATTTCTTAGAACTAAATAAACAAGATGCATGGTAATTAATGTTAAGGGTACGTGGCATACTGGCATACTGGACCACCCTTCAAATGCTGAACACATCTATAAAAGAGAGTTGTAAAATACTATTGACATTTTAGAGAATGCCTTCTTGACAGGCCTATCTACAAGAAAACTAACCATTTAAGCAAAATTGTAAGCTAAGAACAAATAAGTTATGTTTGGCACAAATATATAAATACTATCGGGCTGTCTCTATTGATTGTACACTCTTCAGATTCAGTCCTTCAGTCAGTGAATTATAACATATTAAATTTCACTCAAAGCTACAAATCTAGATTGAAAAATGTTTTGCAACAAAAAAAGCAATAAAAGTGTTGAAAAGTAAACAAGATTTAGGATCAAAACTAACAAACCAATAAATGTGAAAGATTCCTGAGAGGAATGCAATTATACTTCTGTTGGGTTTCGAATAATATTTTGGTACAAAACAATAAAATTAATTTACTTGAATTCTTTAATGTTGGACTGGTTCATATACATTAGGTGGCTATCCTTTGTTCTCAAGCAATGCTCTGATTGGTTAACTCAATTCAAAGTAACCCAGTTCCCAAAGTTGCACTGTAAAACCCTGCCTTGATTTCTACCACTCCCTTGTGTCAGGTCTGTGTCCCTCCCCGAGCACAGGCTCCTTTCCCAAACAGCGACTGGTAATCGAGCCTATGTAAAACCTATCTAACAAAACCAAAGTACTGCAAAACGACTGTCAATTATGTATACTGTACAAATAAAAGCTTACGTGCTGAGAACTTCTGAGGGAAGATCCTGAATACGTTGAGGTATCCTATTGCCTGTCAAGAACATGGCAACTTCTGAAGAGAAGCTATTGCAGTTGTGTTCAAACAGGTGGTAATTGTCACCTCTGAGAAAGAACAACAACAACAACAAATTACATAGATCTACTGTAGTTTTACATAGAATTATAACATAGATAGGACCCTGGGCGCGCTCTGATTGGTCAAAAACCTATGTTTTATCAGAGTATAAAACATAGAAAAAGCGTGTTTTATTGTTTTGCACGCGTAAAATCTATATCATAAAGCAAATGAAGAAGCCTAAGCCGTGTATTACACAGTGAGAAAACACTCCAGTCATTTGAGAACACTTGAGAAATGTAGAAAACACTCACCTGCGGCTCGTGTTTTCTACATTTCCCTCATGTTCTCAAATGCCTGTCATGTTTTATCACAGTGTAATTAACATGGCTTAGGCTTCTTTATTTGTTAAATAATACATATTAAATTAAAGTGTGGTACTATTATCAAATTTTTACCCCTTGATGTTTTAGGTGTATCACATCGAATTCCATGAAAGGATAGAAATGCCATTTACCGTAAACTTGTAAATATCTGCATTAGGTCTGGAGATATTCATACGTTTTTAAAAAAAATCTGTAAATTATGCAAATGAGATGACTGATGACATCATATGTATACACTCAACTTAATATCATATCAAGATATAAATAGAGCTATCTTGGCCAATTTGCAGCATAGACTGTTGAAACTAATTAACTAATTAGTAAAAAGTGGTTTACGGCTATATAAATTTCTGTTCCCATGGCAACTCGTTCATTTCCAGTCTCCACGCACTTGATTTCAATAAGTTAGTGTTTTTCAGCTCAAAAAATGTTAGACTAGACCACAAACTCCAGCTAACATATTTATATCAGAGCATCTGACAGGATGCAGTGGTGTGAGTCCGCATAATTTGCCTACTTCTGCATCCTCCGCATCCTTGGGGCATTTTTTCGCTTAAAACTAGAAAATTGCTACATAATTATAAGCGAGAAAAGCAGCTGCTTACCATCCTCAGAAGCAAAAATAGTGAAGAGATTGATCATTTTAAGAAGTTTTTCACCCAAAACAGCGACAAAAAACACGCATTTTCGCTCGCAAACAATTTTAAACCTCCAGGCGTTCCATGCGTCTTTGATGGGCCTGGGTTCTAGTTTGGGACTTTTCGGTGTCCAGTTTTCCTTGTCCGATTTAATGCCTGGTTACTAAGCTTCGAACAAATTAACAACAAAAACTATGGAAAAACTGCATTGAACAGAGAAATACCTGTCCATGAATGGCAGCAAAAGGTCAAACATGCCATAAATGACTATAATTCTTGGTAAGACGTTTAAGTATATTTTATACATAACTGAAAAAAGCCAAGGGAACAGTTTTATCTATTTTAGAAATTTCCGCATAATCTGGCGTCTTTTCCGCATAATCGTCACTTTCGTCCGCGTAATATTGCCGAAAATTTCCCATGATTTTTTCAGGCTTGACTTCTTTCCAATTGCTTAAATTGGAAAATTTACTGCGATGATCATTCTTCACTTTGATCTACAACTGCAGTTCAAATAAATCAATTATTTCATATAAACTTCACATCATTTCACTCCTCATGGGAGAATGAACTCAATAAATTGACCTCGCTCCCAATGTGTGGCTTCATAGCTTAGTTGGAAGAGCATCGCACCAGTATCGCGGAGGTCACGGGTTCAAATCCTGTTGAAGCCTTGATTTTTTCAGGCTTCTTTTTTCCAATTGCTTAAATTGGAAAATTTACTGCGATGATCATTTTTCACTTTGATCTACAACCGCAGTTCAAATACATGAATTACTTCATATAAACTTCCCATCAAATAAATTATGCTGCCTAATTTTCTTGTCTTCCCTTCTGTGATTTTTTTTTTAATTTGGCTTACGTAGTTGTAACCACATACAATTCCTATCAATAATAAATAACCTGTGTTAAAATCTGTCAAAGCTTGTCTAATATATTTAGAATAGTCAGTGGCAAATTAAAGATTGGAAAAACCGTGAATGAAATTGACTTTTTACCAAGTCAAAATGTTGGGCAATATCATTTCCATTAGATGTGACAAAGTATGAAAAAAATTTCACCAAAGGAAACTATAAATATTAAGGAGTTAAGAACAAAATAGCAAACACATTTACTGTCAGTTGATGAGATGTTGCCCTGGTAATAGCCTTGACAACAAAACATAAGCCTTGTTTTAACAGTGCCCAATTACTGGTAAATCTTTAAGCGGCCTTCACACGACAAACTTAAGTTGGCAAACTCGTGTTGGAAAACTTCAAAAAGGTGGCAAACTTGTTCCTTCACACGTCAAACTCGTGGCAAATAACAAACACAGCAATTTCCAACATGACCGCTTTTTAGTGCAGTTTCAATTACGTACAGCAGTGAAACAGAGGATAAGAAGAGAAGAACCAGAAAGCGGTGGAGAATTAGAAAGGTTTGGACCAAACCAAGTTTGTCCGCGCGCTCCTCCGCAGGCTTTTAGCCAGATGGGCGTCCAGCCGTCTTATGGATGGCCACTTATTGAAAACAAATCATTTCATTTTTCATAATTATGTTACCTTATAAATTTTTCATTTGAGCAGGCCCAATAGCGCATTTTGGACGGCCACTTTTCAAATCCTGGCTAAAAGCCTGCTCCTCCATTTTGTTTTGTTTGTTTTTAGTATCTTTGTAGGCTATAGATGAAATGTCCCGAACAGCCGGACAATTGTGAACCGCTTTGATATCAAATTTAAAAAGTGTTGACTCGCGTCCCCCATTTTGTGAAGTGTCACGCAAATAAATCATGTGAATAGAGCTTGTTTTGATTGGTTGAAAATTACCAACAGATGTTGGCCAACCGTTCACACGTCAGATACAAATTTACCAACACGAAAAAATTGGCGAGTATAGAGGCAAGTTCTGTTTGTCGCCAACAGTTTGCCAACTTGTTTGCCTACTATTTTTGTGCCGTTCACAGACATCAACTTGAGTTTGCCAACACGAGTTTGCCAACTTTAGTTTGCCGTGTGAAAGCCGCTTTACAGGGAAAACTTTAAGGTATCAGTGTACCCCAAATTTGATCATTTTTCAAAAAAATTGTTTTTTGCTTTTTCAGATAAATATTATTGAAATCTTTCATTTAAAGAAAATTCTATGAAAAAAGATTGATTCTAAGCAAAGTTATTAACGAAAAACGTTTCTTTCCATTAATTATCTCTAATTGATAGTTGTCAACACCCTGTTGACACTTTGTCACGAGAGAAAATTTGCATTAAAAGCTCGCGTGACTGATGCGATGTTGTTCGATTTGTGGATGTGCTACTTCGAGTATTTATAGACTATAAATTTATTAGCCTATATCTATCCCATGTCATCGAAGAAAAAACGCAAAAGTTCTTGTACTTTTGCTAGTGCGAAGTTCTCAAGAAACCTTCAAAGAGGAAAAAGGGTTCAATTTCATTCGTGAAGGAGCGAGCGGATGTGTTTGCGGCTAGTGATCAAGAACAAAATCGATGGGAGAACGATACCGTTAGTGCTAGCCGGGAGAAAACTGAAGGCAAAGACGAAGACGAACCCGCAGAACCGGACTCACAAGAGTCATAGCAAAAGTTGGTAGAAAAACTGTTGCCGACGATCGCCTGCAAGAAAATCTCTTAAAATCAGTTTCTTGTCGGTTTTGTCACGCAGATATGACTTTGTTGGAAAATGTTTCTGTAAGATCCGGGCTTGGTTCATGTTGCATCGTGTCTTGTCAAAACGAGGATTGCCTGTCGCGGACTTTGCACATGATTTCTCTGATCATAATTTCCTAAGCGCTTTCGCCGTTCGAAGTTGTAACTTCTTGATCGATATCTGCATGCGTAAGTCCCGAAGGTTTCCCTTTCCCTTGTTTACGCAAACGCTTTTTCCTTGTCTTCAGCATCTCTCAAGCTGTTTCGTTACAAGGAATGTGAATCCACATTAGCCAGGGCTTTTAAAAAGCAGAAAACCAAAATTTGACCGAAAATTATTCAGTCCTTACTAACCTTGTTGCGCGAGCGGCGCAAATCAGATCTTGCAAAAAGATATTTCCCGCCTGGTAATTGATATGAGCTCTATTGTTAAAGTAAAATAATCCTTCACTTGATCCATCAACAGGTCATTAATTTTCCGACATGTTATGTAATTATCTCATTACACCGGAAGAACGCCCTAAAGTATATTTTCCTTCATATCTCGAAACGAAAATTTC
Source organism: Platygyra sinensis (assembly GCA_019787425.1). Classification (NCBI taxonomy): domain Eukaryota; kingdom Metazoa; phylum Cnidaria; class Anthozoa; order Scleractinia; family Merulinidae; genus Platygyra; species Platygyra sinensis. Next base: position 80,197 of record JAHPZR010008415.1, read on the forward strand.
AGCGAATGAAGCGCACATTTTGAGTTCGTTTCGGGCGAATTTTCAACGTTTTTCGCTGAAATTTGGAGATAACGTTGTCCGATAATCAGACAAAAAAACGGTGTCGGGGAATTTTTATTTTTTGCTTCTCTCAAAAGTCATGGCTATTTTAGTGAAGAGAATGCATGTTTTTTAACCTTTCAAAGTTTAACTGCGTGTCAGAAACAAACCAGACAAGTAATCAAAATTTCCCGACACCGTTTTTTAGAGAAGGTGTCAAGAAGACCGAGCGATATTAATCGCGTTCTCCCGCACAAATCCGACCGGAAACGAGCTTGATTAGTGAACCTCTATACTTCGAGAAATAACGCACTGTATTCGGGAAACCTTAATTTTTTTGACGTTAGTGAATAAACCGTCGAAATCTACAATTATTAAGCTTTCAGAAAATATATACTTTAGTAGGGTTTGCGTCAACCGTCCGACCGTAAAGCGGCGCCAAAGAATGATGGTCATTTGGGGTACACTGATACCTTAAGAGAAATTAACTTAGTTCCCTTTTATAACTCATGCTCTACACTGTATAGGGAGGGAGGGTGTTGGTATTACTCTAGGGAGCCACCTTAAATGATAGTTTTCAGGTCCCAGGGGGTATGCCGGATTTCAGGTGACAGGGATCAAACGGAGGTAGAAATCAAACCCCACAAAAAATCCAAGCATCAAATAAACTCAAAAATCCTTTGCCCACAATTGAACCATAAATTTAAATAAAACACTGTGCTAATTTCCCAAAGGCATGAAAATTTCCAGAAAGCATTAAATGATATAACAGGAAAATAGAAACATTAGTGATGAAATACTTGTGTTTGTTTATCCGTCACACCATCTGGGAACTATCATGAATCTTCATATTGTTCTGAATATCCCGAAAAATTCCTAGTACTTAAATCAAGCTCTCCCCAAAACACTTGCCAAAATTCCCCTACCCATGGCCAAACTTCTCCCCCCCCTCCCCAGACATTGAAAATTTCAAACCCAAACAATCCTTCTATCATCCCTGTCACTTGAAATCTGGAAGACCCCCCCACCCCTGGGGTTTAAGTGACAAACCTAAAATTTTGTTGTTCAATTCCACTTAAGAAATCCATAAAAACATCTTGCGTGACCTCTGTGTCTCCAAGATCAAGCACCTCATCTGGGCTACCAAGAATTGTACCACCCTAAAAAAGAAATTGGACAACATGAATTGAAGAATAATTATATCAGTTATACCAAGATGAGACACATTATCCATACAGTGTACCTCCCCCACAGAAAGGAAAGTCCCTAAAATTCCCACAGGAAAGTCTAACTAAGTTTAATCATACATATCTTTAAATCTTTCACTCATATCTATAGCTGAAAATGTCTACGGATGCAATTTGGTAATATGGCAACTACCTGTAGCTTTAACACCTTGGAAGGCCTAGATACACATGTATAAGTTGATTATGTCTAGTAAAGGCATCCACAGTTGATGGGTCAATTGTAACAGAGCTTCTAAGGTCTCTTGTGAATGGCTTGCTACCCTTTGAGAGTGCAACAGAACAAACAACAGAAACAATGCCTCTAGTCCTAAAACAATGACCTCTGCTATAGTGATAAAACAAAAGCAGCTTATGACAGCTTCTTAACACTTCCGCAGTTGAGAGGCGGCCAATACCCTGGATTAATACCTCTGATGAATCCTCAATCAACATCTGGAAAATGCGCATCAGAAAGCAAGGTTGTGTGTTTATTTTAACTGATTTTAAAAGCGGTGTTTTGATGTTTCATTCCTGACATCAATCTGTGTCAAAAACTATTTTGAGACTGAGAATTAATATTTTTTCTAAATAAATCATTGTCATATAAACACTTTGTTTATCAGCTTTGTTATACTCGAGACAAAACAATCATGGTTTCTTACTTTAAAGTTAATTTGGTGACCAATTTTGTTTTTGATTTAATCTTGCTCGATTGTGAACTGAGACTGCTTGGGGACGAGTATTTTTCTAAGTCATTTTTTACAACAGAAAAAATGGTTTTTTTGATCTTTTCTTTTACACATTCACGTAAAATGTCACCCAAATTCTCGAATCTTTCTGCCATTTTAAAGCACAGAGGCAAAAACTTTGTAAAGATGATGTCAATCATGCATCTGTCCTCTAATAGATCATAGGCAAGAACCAATCAAAATGCAAGAATAATATAACCTGTGTTATTCTTACAAAAAAAAAAACAAGTACTGATTCCATGTTGCTGTGCGTCTGTTCAGTAACAGATCACAGAAGATGTCAAAATGTG